>UESW01003850.1:840614-1014201 GCA_900491605.1 Calamus simplicifolius
GATCATGGCTTGGATCGATCGCAACCGTCGGATCACTTATAATTACTAAAAAAAAAAGTTATAAAAAAGTTTAAAAAAATATTAAAAATTTATTGCGACGCCGTAGCAACGCATTTTAGAAGAAAAATTAAACAAATATTGCGACGCAATGTATGCATCGCAATTATTTTTAGTAAATATAATTTTTATCAGTATTAATAAAGAAAAAAAATATAATATTGCGACGCATAATTTGCGTCGCAATGGTTTTTAAATAAATATATCTAATTAAAAATATTAAAAAATTATTGCGACATAATAAGGCGTCGCAATTATTATCATAAATTATAAATATTATCATTAATAAATATTTAAAAATTTTTGCGACGCCGTCGCGACATTTTAGGAAAAAAATAAACAAATATTGCGACGCAATGTATGCGTCGCAATTATTTTTTGTAAATAAATTTTTTTTAGTATTAATAAATAAAAGAAATATAATATTGCGACGCATAAGTTGCGTCGCAATATTTTTTAAAAATATATTAAAAGTTTATAAAATATATTGCGATGCAATTTTTCATCGCAATTATTAACATTAATTATAAATATTATCATTTATAAATATTAAAAATTATTGCGACGCCGTAGCGACGCATTTTAGAAAAAAAAAAACAAATATTGCGACGAAATATATGCGTCGCAATTATTTTAAGTAAATATAATTTTATTAGTATTAATTAATTAAAGGAAAAAATATTGCGATGCATATTTGCATCGCAATGTTTTAAAATACATATATCTAATTAAAAATATTAAAAAATTATTGCGACGTAATTTTGTATCGCAATTATTATCATAAATTATAAATATTATCATTTATAAATATTTAAAAATTATTGCGACGCACTGCTTGCGTCGTAATTATTGTAATAAGTTATTATTTTAATCAATTAAAATATAAAAAATATTGCGACGCCTTAGCGACGCAAATCCTAGAAAACCGCCGGACATTGGCGCCAAGTTAGCGACGCATTAGCGACGCAATTATTTGAGTCACTATTTTTTCATAAAATTATAATAAAACCAGATTAACGATGGATTAGCGATGCATTATGCGTCGCTAATACATAATAAATTTAAAAAAAATATTGCGACCATATAGCGATGCAAATTATTGCGTCGCTAATAACTTATATATAAGCCAGCCTTCTCTTCTTCTTCTTCCCCGTCTTGACCTAGCCGCCGCCGTGCTCTAAAAATTTTCGGCTCCCACCTCGCTGCTCCGGCGCCTCCCCTCTGGTGCTCCGGCTCCCGGCGTTCTCCTCCGACTCCGCCGTCTTCTCTCGACCAAGGTAAGCCCCCATACTCTCTAAAAAAAATTTTTTTTTAATAATTTCCCTCCGGCCATGGCCAAGACCATGGCCGTCTTCTCCGGCCACGGTGGCCAGGCCACTGTCACAAAAAAAAAAAAAAATTTCTTAACAAGGGGGAACCCCCCCCGCCCCCCCTTTTTTTCTGTCCGGCCACGGCCATGGCCGCTGCCGTGGCCGGCAGTGGCCTGGCCACGGTGGCCAGGCCACTGTCACAAAAAAAAAAAATTTCTTAACAGGGGGGGGGGGGAACCCCCCCCGCCCCCCCCCCCTTTTTCTTGTTCGGCCACGGTCGTGACCGCGGCCGGACAAGGCGGCCACGGCCGCTGCCATGGCCGTCTTCTCCGGCCATGCCGCTGCCGTGGCCGGCAGTGGCCTGGCCACGGTGGCCAGGCCACTGTCACAAAAAAAAAATTTCTTAACAGGGGGGGGAACCCCCCCCCCCCGCCCCCCTTTTTTTCTTGTCCGGCCACGGCCGTGGCCGCGGCCGACAAGGCGGCCACGGCCGCTGCCGTGGCCATCTTCTCCGGCCACGGCCGCTGCCGTGGCCGGCAGTGGCCTGGCCTGGCCAGGTGGCCGGTGGCCAGGCCACTGTCACAAAAAAAAATTTCTTAACAGGGGTGGGGGGAAACCCCCCGCCCTCCCCCCCTTTTTTTCTTTTCGGCCACAGCCGTGGCCGCGACCGGACAAGGCGGCCACGGCCGCTGCCGTGGCCGTCTTCTCTGGCCACGGCCAGTGGCCGGCACGCTGCCGTGGCCGGCAGTGGCCTGGCCATGTGGCCAGGCCACTGTCACAAAAAAAAAAAATTTCTTAACAAGGGGGGGGGGGGAACCCCCCGCCCCCCCCCTTTTTTTTTTCTTGTCCGGCCATGGCCGTGGCCGCGGCCGGACAAGGCGGCCACGCCGCTGTTGTGGCCGTCTTCTCCGGCCACGGCCGCTGCCGTGGCCGGCAGTGGCCTGGCCACGGTGGCCAGGCCACTGTCACAAAAAAAAATTTCTTAACAGGGGGGGTGGGAAACCCCCCGCCCCCCCTTTTTTTCTTCTCTGGCCACAGTCGCTGCCGTGGTCGCCTGTGGCCTGGCCACCCTGTCAAAAATTGAAAAAAAAAATTGGTAACAGGGCCCCCCCTTTTGTCTTCTCCGGGACCACGGCCACGGTGGCCAAGCCACAGTCCAAAAAAAAAAAATAGTTAGGGGGGGCCACGGAGCTGTTTGGATAGACTGATTGTTATGTCTTGATTATGCAATAATATTTGTAATGCTAGATAGAAAGTCTGTTATATTATTATTTAATTTGCATAATTTTTATGCAATAATTAATTTAAGCAGAATGTTTATGCAATAATATTTGTGCATTTGTACTTATTTACATTTGTTATGTCTTGATTATTTATATTCTGCTGCAAACTGAATGATGCATTAAATTATGTAATGCTAAATAAAAAGTTTGTTGTAATATTATTTAATTTCCAGCAACAAATTAGTAGTTTCAATGATTTACATTTTAGTCTTCACAAACATTTGTATTTGACACAATAATCTTTTAGTGATTACTCACAATAATCTTAAAAAGTTAGTGATTACATGTATAATTCACAAGAAGTTAAGAATAACAAGCATAAGTTCGATTGTCTTTGGACTTCCATAATCACAGCACTATAACCTTTAGACCCGTTTGAGAATTTGTAAGCCTTAGTCTTGCAAATTCTCAAATTGTCCTGGTGGACAGTTTGGGAATATTTCTTGCGATATGTTAGTCTGCTATTAATCATCGTTGGGTGAGATTTCGGTTTGTATTTGCTCATACGTTCTCCTAGTGTGGCTTATATACCACACATTTAGGAGAACATATGGGGAAATGCTGCCGAAATTTCAATGTAACCGATCGATGATAATTAATAGCAGAATAACATATCACAAAAAATATTCTTGAATGGGATAGGGCCTTACCTTATAGACATGGAGTGAAGGTAGAATTAATTTAAGACACTTGAATGCTTATGAAGTCTCATGATTAAACGCACCGCCTTGCGGCCCGACCCAAACTCAAGCCCTCCCATTAGCCATGAACCTGTGCATCGGTCCTTACTAGCACGCCAAGGATCGTAGCCGTGGCTCGCCTTGCATGGTAGGGACCTTAGTTGCCTAAAAAAAATTTGTTTACTTATAAATGATTTAAATGGTTGTTATTAACCTTAGTTGTGACCAAGAAATTTTAGTATATATTTAGTAATACTAATATAGTTTTATTTTGTGGTTTCATTTAATGATTTACCAGACTTTGTATAAGTCGGTCAAAAATGAGCGGGACTCGCTCGTGGATGTATGCAAGGATAAAAGATGGCTTGCTTAATCCAGATTTTCTGAATGGATTGGAAGAATTTATCGCATTTGCATGTAGCCAACCTGACTGGATGGATGGCCCTAGGATTAGGTGCCCATGCAACTTCCACAGGTGTCAGAATAAAGCCTACAGAGATGTGGAAACTGTTAAGGTGCATTTGTGTAAGAAGGGGTTTGTTCCTGATTACTATGTTTGGTACTGTCATGGTAAACCAGAGGATATTCCAGCAGCTGTTATAGGCCAACAAGAGTCAATTCCCGTAGATGAACCATTTGTGAATTTAAACACATATGAACAAATGGTGATGAATGCATCGGGTAATGAATTCAATCAGAATACATTTATGGAAGAACCAAATCCAGAAGCACAGCAATTTTATGATATGTTGCGTGCTGCAAATCAAGAATTGTATCCTGGTTGTGAGGGTCATTCCCAGTTGTCTACAGCTGCTCGAATGTTGAATATTAAGGCAGAACATCGATTATCAGAAAAGGCGTTCAATTCTGTAGCTGGGTTAATCAAAGAAATTTTGCCAAATGACAATGTTGCGGCAGACAGTTTTTACGCAACAAAGAAGTTGTTGCATGGGCTTGGGCTCCCAGTTAATAAGATCGATTGTTGCTTGAACAATTGTATGTTATTTGGGGTGAAGACTCAGAGCTGAGATGGTGTAAGATTTGTGGGCAATCGAGGTACAAAAACACCGAAGGAGGAGCCAGTACAAGTAGGAGGAAAAGTGTGCCTTACAAGAGGATGCATTACTTTCCTCTTACCCCACGCCTGCAGAGATTATACAGATCTGAGGCAACAGCTGCTGATATGAGATGGCATGCCGAACATGAATCTAAAGAGGATGAAATGCGGCATCCATCAGATTCAAAGGCTTGGAAGCATTTCAATGAAAATCATCCTGATTTCGCTGAAGATATAAGGAATGTGAGATTAGGTCTTTGTACCGATGGTTTCCAACCATTTGGTCAAGCGGGGCAACAGTATTCATGTTGGCCTGTGATACTGACTGTATATAACCTTCCTCCGTGGAAGTGAATGAAAGATACTGCAATGTTTTTAACCGTTTTGGTTCAGGACCATCAAATCCAAAGGAAAAGATTGATGTCTTTCCGCAATCGTTGGTGGCCGAATTGAAAATATTGTGGGAAACAGGAGTCGTAGCCTACGACATTTCTATGAAACATAATTTCTTAATGAGAGCTGCTTTGATGTGGACAATAAGTGATTTTCCGGCATATGCAATGTGTCTGGTTGGAGCACTGCTGGACGTCTGGCATGCCCTCATTGCATGTATGATTCGGATGCATTTACATTGCAGAAGAGTGGTAAGCAGTCATGGTTTGATAACCATAGGAAGTTTTTGCCCCCAAATCATCCTTACAGGCGTAACTTGATCGCCTTCCGGAAGAACAAAGCAGTCACAAAATTTGCCGAACCGGTTAGGTCCGGCACGGATCTATTTGATTCTATAGAGCATTTGGGGTTGATGTATGCATGGGAACCGGATGCAGATAGAATAAATGGCCGTATATGTAAAGAACATAACTGAAGAAGCGAAGTATATTTTAGGATTTGCCTTATTGGAGCACAAATCTCATCCGGCACAACTTGGATGTTATGCATATCGAGAAAAATTTCTTTGATAACATATTTAACACGGTGCTAAACATTCCGAGAAAAACAAAAGATACTGCAAAGTCAAGAGAAGAACTTAATCAGTACTGCAGAAGAGGTGATTTGAGAAGGAGTGCTGATGGGACCTATCCTAAAGCATGTTACACTCTTGACAGAAATTCACGAGAAGTTTTATGTAACTGGCTTAGAGGGTTAAAATTTCCAGATGGTTATGCCTCAAATATCGGTAGGTGTGTGGACATGCATAAGCTCAAGTTGTTCGGCATGAAGAGTCACGACTGCCATGTTTTCATGCAACGGTTATTACCTATAGCTTTTCG
Organism: Calamus simplicifolius; assembly: GCA_900491605.1. Classification (NCBI taxonomy): domain Eukaryota; kingdom Viridiplantae; phylum Streptophyta; class Magnoliopsida; order Arecales; family Arecaceae; genus Calamus; species Calamus simplicifolius. Next base: position 846,276 of record UESW01003850.1, read on the forward strand.
TGAGTTGCTTCCGCAACATGTCTGGAAGGCAATTACGGAGCTCAGCTTATTCTTCAAGGAGTTATCTGCCGCAGTCATTACTTCTGCATCCATAGCAAGGCTTGAGGAGAAAATTTCAATTATTTTATGCAAGCTTGAGCGAATATTTCCTCCCAGTTTTTTTGACTCAATGGAGCATTTACCGGTTCACTTGCCATACGAAGCGAGCATAGTTGGTCCCGTGCAGTATCGCTGGATGTATCCTTTCGAGAGGTAAATATACATCATTAAGATATGTTGACATTTCAAATATTATTCATTGCTTGAAAAATTGGTTATTTTTTTGTTGCAACTTTACATATAGGTATCTTAAGAAGTTAAAAAATAATGTGCGTAATAAGGCAAGGGTTGAAGGTTCTATATGCAATGCACACTTGGTCGAAGAAGTTTCAGCTTTTGCCTCACATTACTTTGAGGGTTACGTCCACACGAGGAGCCAAAATCATGGTCGTAACGATGACGTATGTGTGGACGAAGGAGAAACTAATGACGGTAGAATATCAATTTTTAAAGCTATCGGCCGTTCCTTTGATGGGCAGAAGTCAAGAAATCTTAGCGATATTGAGTATAATGCAGCACATTATTACATCCTAATAAACTGTAGAGAAGTCGATCCATATATTGAGTAAGTGTATACTTCAATGCTAAATGGAAATTTTAATTTAAATTACAATATACCACAATATTTAATTTCTAACATTAGTTTTCATCCTTTTCATCCCATAAGGATGTTTGTGATAGACAATGACAGATGAATCCCGACATCAGTCAAGTTGCAATTGGGCAGAAATTAGAAACGGAGTTTGCTTACTGGTTTATGAATTTGTGAGTAGTATCACTCAATCAATTTCGATAATGGCTATTTTTTTTTGAATTGAATGTCAATAGCTTATTAATTTATAGGTCAACGGTCCATGGTCCACAACCGATAATATTTTCATTAAATGTCTATCGCAATGGCCATTGAAGACCGTAACAACCTCTACTGGCTATTTTGTAAATGGATACAAATTTCAGATTGAACGATTAGCAGCTTCAAGAGGCACGCAAAACTGGGGCATGTGTGTGAAAGGAGAAAGTGTTGGAGCAAATATGTAGGATTATTATGAAAAGTTAGTAGAGGTGGTTGAAGTTGAATATCCCGGTTGGCCTATGAAACGAACCGTATTGTTTCGTTGTGATTGGTTCGATCCGATAGTTCCTATGGGCAAAAGGGTTCATAACGACTACAATTTGGTTGAAGTGAACCATCGACGAAGATTGCAGAAATATGACCCATTCATCCTTGCATCCCAAGCTCAGCAAGTCTTTTACTGCGAATATCCAAGTTTGCGCAACGACAAGCGAGATTGGTGGGCCGTTTCTAAAATCGTCCCACGTTCAACAATCGTATTAGAGGAGAGTTCATCAAGTCAATCAGCCGAGTGCCCTGCATTTCAAGAGGATGAGATGGAAATGCATGCAATTGAGGACGACACAAGGGCTCCTGAAACATCACTTAGAGATCCAAATGGTGATGTCCAAGAAATTACGGATGCAAATGTTCGGTTTCCTTCCGATGATAATGAAACTGATTCGCAATCCGATACGACATCGGATGTTGAACCAACATTTCACGAAACAAATGATATCGATTAAACATAGAGGTTTTTTTAAATTTAAATTTTTTTATAAGTGTTAAATTATTACACAGTCAATCATTAATCGTAATTTAATTGTGAATCTTTAGTATTTTCAGTATGACGAGCAGAGGTAGATCTACCAACGACAGATGGAGTGAGCAGGGACGTAGCCCTGCTACATCAGATCACATGAGCGTCGGAGATGGAGAGTTTGGATCTCCAGCAGTGGCGCAGCCTTTGATCTCTCCAGCAGTATTACCATCCAGCCGATCGGCACATACATCCAAGAGTTCTTCCACCATCGGCCGCACTGTACTTCGATTTGATGCTCAGGGGATGTAAGTATATACTAAGTAAAAATATATGTTTATGTTTTTAAGTCAATTACTTATAAACATGCATTTTTTTAACAGATTCATTGAGCAGCATCATGTATCCAGCCACATCAGCGCCGTATTTCAGAGGCGTGCAGATCCCAGTGGCTACGATTGGCGCCACGTATCTCCAGCCACGAGGGAGTTTTATTTTTCTGAGTTTCAGGTAAACTTATTAAATACAATTTATCAGTGATATAAAATTTCTTAAACTTAATAAATTCAGAAACTAACTGTTTATTTTAATGCAGAAAAAGTTTGTGGGATCCTGCCAGCCATGATGCCATTAGGGCAGCATGGGAGGCTCTGACGCGACGCCGATACTCCGACATGCTTCATCGTTGGAGGTCATCGGGTCAGCGTCCTGCGCATGTGCCAAAGGGTATTTGGCACGAGTGGCAGCAGGCCTGGGAGTCCGATGGCTGGCGCAGGAGGTCCGCATCAGCCAGCACGAACCGTCGATCTGAGAAGGGCGGTCCTGGCACGGGTCTCTCCCGCCATACTTCGGGCTCCATTTCGATTCAGGAGCACAGACGACGTATGATAAGAAAACATAAATATTTTAATTACTATTTTACTTATTTATAAATATTTGTATTAATATCTTTTTTTTTGTTATAGTCTGAGCAGGAGGGCGGAGATCCTGGTGAGTTTCGTCTATTCAGGGCGACACACACCAGGAGGAACGGTTCCTGGGTCGACACGCGATCACGGGAGGTTGCGGTAAGAAATTAGATTTATGTAGTATCTGTTTAATTTCTAAAATTTTATTTCAAAAAATTTATTAACTCATTTATTGTTGATTTCATAATTTCAAGACACGAGTCGAGGAGCTTCGCTCCAAGGCATCGCAGGTCGACTCTACTGATGGGGAGATGCCCGTCGAACTCTCAGCAGAGGAGAGTCGGCGTGTGTTTTTGGAGGCTGTTGGTGCCCAGCCACGAGACCGCAGGGTCTATGGTCTGGGCACTAGAGCTTCTACATATTTTCCCCATCAGGCCTCCAGCTCGTAAGCTTCTGGTGATATTCCTCCCGAGCGTTTACACGACCTTCGCATATCTATTGCAGAGGAGGTTCGCCAGGAGGTCGAGCAAGATTTTGAGGATCGTATGCGAGGCCGGGATCAGGAGATTGCAGACATGCGAGATGAGATGCATTATTTGCGGGATATGGTTAGCCGCTTGTCGCAGAGTCTTCAGCCTCCACAGCCTCTACGTGATCGCCCAGATTCTTGATGTATTTTTCTTTTCTTTTTTTATGTTGTAAAAACTTCAAAATTTTAATATATGAATTATTTTTAGAAATTTATTATTGTTTGGATTGAATGAAAAATGTTTCTATCAATATTTAGATTTAACGAAATTGTATTAACCGTTTTAATTTTTAATCTTTTATATTTTTTTAAAAATTTAATTTGTGACGCATTAGCGATTGAAATTGCATCGCTAATATTTTTAAAATATTATTATTAAATATTGCGACGCAATGACCTGGCATCGTAATAATTTAAAAATAAATTTAATAGCGACGCTTAGCGACTAAAATTGCGTCGCTATTATATCTAAAATATTTTTAATAAATATTGCGACGCAATGACCTTGCTTCGCAATATTTTAAAAAAATTTTTATTTGCGACGCATTAACGACTCAAATTGCGTCGCTATTATACCAAAAATATTATTATTAAATATTACGACGCAGCTAGATGCATCGCAATATTACGATGTAATTTAGTGTGTCGCAATATTTAATAATAATTTTAAATATTAAAAATTAATTTTAAATTTAGTGACGCATTTGGATGCGTCGCAATATTGCGACTGAATGTTGCGTCGCAGAGCGTCGCAATATTGCGACGTAATTGCGACAAATGGGTATTGCGATGGACATCTGAGCGACGCCGTCATTGCGTCGCAATAGCATGTTTAGCGACGCAATTGCGACGCATTTGGGCGTCACAATATTTTATTTTTCTTATAGTGATTTAATAAGTGTTTCAGGGATTAAAAATGTTTAATCAATCAAAAGGAATAAAGAAATAAGTTTTGAATCAAAATGTCAAGAGTTTTTCAAAGTTTAGAGCTTGGAGTCGACACCCAAATAGTCAGGAGCCGACCCCAAGGCGTATCAGAAGATTTCTGGATTTTTGACACGGTCCGGAGTCGACACCCAGAGTTTCGGAGCCGACTCCAACCTGAGATACAGAGAAGGGCATTCTGTTTTAGTTTTCGGAGTTGACACCTTGAATTCGGGAGCCGACACCTGATAGTTCGGGAGCTGACATCCGAGTTTCTGAAGTTGACTCTAACCTGAGAATAGAGAGCGTGTTTTTATGAACATTTCTGGAGCCAACACTTTTGGATTGCGGAGCCGACTCCGAAAGCGACGAGCCGACACTTAACTTTCTCAGAGCCGACTCCTCAATAACTTTTTATTTGCTATTTTTGGTTACCCGATTTGGAGCCGACACCTAAAAAGTTGAAGCCGACTCCAACATGTGATTTTTATTTGTCAGAACGGACTCCAACGGTAAGATTTCTTTTTACCTAACCTCTAACGACTATTTTTCTTTGTGTGTAGAAAGATTCAAGCATATCACAACGGCTATATTTTCCACCTAAACTTAGATTAAGAGATCTATAAAAAAGGGGAACCGTCCGTTAAAAAAAAAAGAGAATAGAGATCGGAAAAATCCAAAAAATCTTGAGGCAGAAATCAAAGAGGAGAGATTCAAAGCTCAAATCCAACAATCCCAGAAAGTTCAAAGAGAAATCCACAAGCTTCTCAAGATCAAATCAAGGAGATTTTCAATATTTGAAGAGAAAGTAAAAGCTCTAAATCCTCAACTTCTCAACTGCAAATTTCAGTGAAGAATCTGAGCTAAGGCCTTGATTTAATCTTTCAAAGAAGAAGAAGAAAAGAAGAAAAGAAGAAAAGCATATATTCAAAGAGCTTCAAACAGGCTTTTCTTATCCTTGTTTATCTATTGTTTATTTGCTCATTTGAGGAGCTACTATGTATTCAAAACTTTATTTTTCATTATTGTTTGCTAGTTCAATCGGGGATTAAATTAGTGGAGGTAGTATACCTCGGTACAAGCTAAGGATAGCTTGTGGTTGGGTTGTGTGCTGGTGAGCCCGAAAAACTAACTGGGTTCGTTGTGATCCTGGGGGAAACAACAAGTTTTGAGTTGTGAGCTTATAAAACAACTCGACTGTAATCAAGTGGATTATAGTGTGGACCCAAGTGATACTTGGGAATGGACGTAGGTGTTAGATACACCGAACCACTATAAAATCTTTGTGTTTGTCATGCCTTGACTTTCTCTCTCTCTATCTCTTCATTTGTGTTTTGCATTTATCTTGCACTCAATCTAATTTGTTCCACAGTACATAGTTTTTAAAATATTAAATTTTTAAAGAACCAATTCACCCCTCCTCTTGGGTTGCCATTTGGGCCAACAATTGGTATCAGAGCTAGTGCTCATTTCTTGTTTGATCCAATGATCAAGAGTTAAAGATCCAAATGGCAGCTCAAACTGGATCTTCATTTGCTGAAGGTCATTCTACCAATAGACCTCCTTTATTTAATGGTTCTAATTATTCTTATTAGAAAGCTAGAATGTGAATTTTTATTCAAGCTTTAGATTATGAGCTTTAGAGTGTAATCACTAATGGACCTAGCACACCCACACATATAGTAGATGGTTCAATAGTTTCTAAACCCGAAAGGGATTGGAATGAAAATGATAAAAAAATGGCTCAGCTTAATGCAAAAGCCATGAATGTTTTATATTGTGCTTTAGATGCTAATGAGTTTAATAGAATTTCTACATGTATTTCCGCAAAAAAAATTTAGGATAGACTAGAAGTTAACCATGAGGGTACTAATCAAGTTAAAGAGTCTAAAATTAATATCTTAGTGCACAAATATGAATTGTTTAGCATGGAACAAAATGAAACTATCACATGCATGTACACTAGATTTACTGATATTGTAAACGGTCTAAAAAGTCTTGGCAAGACCTATACTAACTCTGAATTGGTTCGTAAAATTCTTAGGTCTCTTCCAAGAACATGGGAAGCAAAGATGACTGCAATCCAAGAAGCCAAGGACCTCAACACCTTACCTTTGGAGGAGCTACTCGGATCACTAATGACTCATGAGTTGAACATGAAACAACATATAGAGGAAGACGTTAAGAAGAAGAAAACAATTGCCCTCAAAGCTGCAGAAATTGAGAAGAGCAGCAGTGATGAGAAAGATAATGATGATGAGGAGACTGCACTTCTTGCTAAAAAATTCAAAAGATTTATGCAAAGAAGGAGACCCTTCCACAAGAAAAAATTTGGAACAAAGGTGGAAGGTAAAAAAGAAAAGAAAAGGATAAGGATAAAGAGAAAGACCCCCTCATATGTTATTAATGCAAAAAATCGGAGCACTTTGGAAATGATTGTCCTCAATTAAAAAAGGGATACAAGAAAAAGAAAAAGGCATACGTTGTAACATAGAGCTATAGCAAAAAATCCTTTTCCGAGGGAGAACAAAAGGAAGTTGCAAATATTTGCTTTATTGCAAAAGAAGACGATGAGGTATGTACCAAAACTCATAACTTTACCTTTGATGAATTGTTTGATGCATTTAATGAATTAGTTAGTGATTTTAAAATTCTGAAAAAGAAAAGTAAATTTTTAAAAAATAATAATTTAAATCTTATCAAAGAAAAGGATAAACTAACGAAAATTGAAATCTAAAATTAAGAATTTGTTAAAAGATAAAGAATCAATTTCTAATGAAAATGTTAGTTTAAATAAAGAAGTTGATAATTATAAAAATATAGTTAATAAATTTACATATAACTCTGAAAAACTTAATTTGTTATTGAGTAATCAAAGAGCTATATTTGATAGAGCTGGATTAGGTTATAGGCCTAACAAGAAACAAAAGTATGTTAAAAATTTCTTTAGAAAAGAATAGAATAAAAATGATGTTTCATGTTATTGTTGTAACAAGAAATGACATAAAGCCTATGAATGCAATTTTAAAAAAATTAACAAAGATTTAAATATTAAAGGAAAGAAAATATGAGTTCCGAAAGGAATAATCTTTGTTGCTACTAACCATGAAGGACCCAAGAAAGCTTAGGTACCTAAACAGAAAGTTTGATCACTTTGCAGGAGTGTCTTGCGGCCAAAAGATCAAAACGAAAGTGGTATCTTGATAGCGGCTGCTCAAGGCATATGACGGGTGACAAGGAGCAATTCATCACCCTTGAGGATAAAAGAGGAGTTGTTACATTTGGAGACAATGGTAAAGGCCAAATTATGGGATTTGGTAAAATTCAGATAACTCCCTCCACTTTTATTGAAAATGTTCTTTATGTAGATGGTTTAAAACATAACTTAATTAGTATTAGCCAGTTGTGCGATAAAGGTTTCAAAGTTTCATTTGAAGCTTCTATCTGCACTGTTTCTAATCCTATTAACAATAGCATTATATTTACTGGATATAAAAATGGCAATGTATACTTAATTGATTTGGACAATTTGTCTACTAGTAATCATTGCTTGGTTGCTGATAATGCTAATATAAATAAGATTGGATGGCTATGGCATCGTAGATTAGGTCATGCAAGCACACACTTGATTTCAAAATTAATTAGAATGGATTTAGTTAAAGGACTTCCAAAGTTAGATTTTAAAAATAGAAATATGATGCATGTCAATTTGAAAAATAAATTAGAAACTCTTTCAAATCTAAAAATATTGTTTCCACTTCTAGGCCACTAGAGCTACTTCACATGGACCTTTTTGGACCTACTAGAACACTAGTCTAGGAGAAAGAAATATGGTCTTATGATAGTAGATGATTATTCTAGATTCACTTGGGTATTATTTTTGGCTCACAAGGATGAGACTTTCTTAATATTTCTGAAATTCTTCAAGAAAGTCACAAATGAGAAAAATAACACCATAGTGTCTCTTAGAAGTGATCATGGCACAGAATTTGAAAATCATTTATTTAAAAATTTCTGCATTGAACATAACATTCATCATAATTTTTCTGCACCTAGAACACCACAGCAAAATGGAGTTGTAGAAAGAAAGAATAGAACTTTAGAAGACATGGCCCGTACCATGCTATGTGAAAGCAACCTACCAAAATATTTTTGGGCAGAAGCTATAAACACAGCATGTTATGTTACATACTTAATAGAGCCCTAATTAGGCCAATTCTCAAGAAAACTCCTTATGAATTATGGAATAATAGGAAACCAAATATTAGTTATTTTCATGCATTTGGCTGTAAATGTTTTATTCATAATAATGGAAAAGATAATCTTGAAAAATTTGATGTAAAATCTGATGAAGGCATATTCTTAGGATATTCAACAACTAGTAAAGCTTATAGAATATTTAACAAAAAATCCTTAATTGTAGAAGAATCTATTCATGTAGTTTTTGATGAGTCTTTAGCATCAAGTTCAGAAAAGATTGATGATAAGGAAGATACAAATATACTAGAAAAGATATTGAAAAATTAAATATAGATGTATCTTCAGATCATGAACAAGAAGCTAAAGATGATGATTCACCTAGGGTTGATGTTATTGATACTAATCATAATGAGGTAGATCTTCCTAGAGATTAGAGATATGCCTATGGTCATCCAAAGGAATTGATTATAGGTGATCCATCTCAAGGAGTAAGAACTAGATCATTTATGAGGAATATCAATAATCATCTTGCATTTGTATCTCAAATTGAATCTAAAACTATTGAAGAAGCTGAAAAAGATAGTAATTGAATGCTAGCTATGCAAGAAGAATTAAATCAATTTACTAGAAATAATGTATGGTCCTTAGTTGATAGACCTAAAGGTCATTCAGTTATAGGATCTAAATGGTATTTAGGAATAAATTGGATGAAAATGGCATAGTAATCAGAAATAAAGCTAGATTAGTTGCAAAAGGATATAATCAAGAAGAAGGAATTGATTTTGATGAAACTTTTGCACCTGTAGCTAGATTAGAGGCAATTAGATTACTACTTGCATTTGCATCATATAAACATCAATCTATTTCAAATGGATGTTAAAAGTGCATTTTTAAATGGTTTTATAAATGAGGAAGTTTTTGTGGAACAACCACTTGGTTTTGAAGATCATGAATTTCCAAATCATGTTTTTAAATTATACAAAGTACTATATGGTTTAAAACAAGCACCTAGAGCTTGGTATGATAGATTAAGCAAATTTCTAATTGGAAATGATTTTTCTAGAGGAAATGTAGACAAAACCCTATTTTTGAAAAAGAAAGACAAAGACTTATTAGTAGTACAAATATATGTAGATGATATTGTATTCGGTGCTACTAACAATCTTTTGTGTCAAGAATTTGTTAAGCTAATGCAGGGTGAATTCGAGATGAGCATGATGGGAGAACTCAACTTATTCTTAGGACTTCAAATCAAGCAAAGCAAAGAAGGGATTTTCATCAACCAAACAAAATACACAAAGAAAATTCTCAAAAAGTTTGGAATGGAATCAATCAAACCCCTTGGAACCCCTATGAGTCCTTCACGTAAATTAGATAAAGATGAAGAAGGTAAGAAAGTTGATCAAAAACACTATAGAGGTATGATCGGATCTCTACTTTACTTAACTGCAAGTAGACCTGATATTATGTTTGCTATTTGCTTATGTGCTAGATTTCAATTAAAACCTAAAGAATCTCACTTAATTGCTATAAAAAGAATACTAAGATATCTAAGTAGAACAAAAATGTAGGATTATGGTATTCTAGAGATTCAACACTAAATTTGATTACTTATTCTGATTCTGATTATGCTGGATGTAAATTAGAAGAAAAGTACAAGTGGTGCATGTCAATTTTTAGAAGTAACTTAATCTCTTGGTTTAGCAAAAAGCAAAATTCGGTTGCATTATCTACTGCTGAAGCAGAATATGTTGCAGCTGGAAGTTGCTGTACTCAAACCCTTTGGATTAAGCGACAACTTGAAGATTATGATATTACACTTGATAAAACTCTTATTAGATGTGATAATACAAGCGCAATCAATTTAACTAAGAACCTAATACAACATTCAAGAACTAAGCACATTGAAATTAGATATCATTTTATAAGAGAACATGTAGCTAACAATGAAATTTGCCTTGATTATGTTAGTACTGAAGAACAGTTAGCTGACATATTTACAAAACCTTTGAGTGAAGAGAGATTTTGTTAACTTAGAGGAGAATTAGGATTTGTGATCCTTTGGAATGATTTTGAAAACCCTAAGGAATGGTTATCTATAGTTCAATCAATTTCTTAAGATTTTTTTCATGATTTTAAGGACAATTTATCTAGACATTTGAGCAATTTGATTCTCCACATTCCAAAGATTTTTTTAAAAATTTATTGATTTTATTTTGACAAGTTTCGGTTGTTTGAAACTCATTTATTTTTCTCTGAAACTGTCAGTGGAGTCGACACCTTAATTTATGGAGTCGACACCTTGCCTGTGTCGCTCTCAGTCTCTGACCTTGGAGCCAACACCCGCTTAAGCGGAGCTGACTCCAGCTCGAGCGCTAATAGTGTTAGCGACTTGGAGGCGATACCCGACTTTGCGGGAGTCGACACCTGGTGGCCCCAAATTGATTATATTAGGCAGTCGACACCTTCTCATTTCCTATCTTCTCCAAACCTTCTCCAAAACCTCTCCAAACCTCCCAAAGCCAAATACTCCTCAAATCAATCATTTCCTAAGATTCCTATGGCACATAAGCGTAGGGGATCGGTCTTTGATGCTCCTGTGGCTACAAGAAAGCGTACACTTGGCGTCATGTCCGTGAACCTACTCCGAGCGACGATTCTTCTTCAACTCACTCTGATAATCCTGCCCCTCCTCTCCACAAGTAGATACTCTAGCTGGGCAAGTCATAACCATGGGAAGGAAGGTAGATTTCGATTTCTTTGAAGCCAAGGGTTTCACCATTGGTAGACAAATCAAAGAGCTTGGTTGGGATAAGGTATGTTCTTTGGACGTTCCTACATATCCGGCCTAGTTAAAGAATTTTACTCCAATTTATCAAGGGGAGATGGTGGAATAGTCAGTTCAGTAAGAGGGAAAAGAATTCATCTCACATTTCAAATTTTAGGAAATCTATTAGGAATTCCTGTCACCGGGCTTCCTGCAAGCATTCACAGTGAGAGATCAGATGCTTTATCAAGGATGTTAGGAAGGGAAGTAACTGAGTTTGAGGAAGTTAAAGCAAATCAGTTACCTCTTGAGCTTAGCTGTTACATAACATTTGTGGTAGGATCCTATTTCCCAAGGCCGGACATTTTGAGTATGTTTCAGAGCGAGACATAGTGATTATGGATAGTATTTTGATGGGTCAGCCAATCAATCTAGCAGGAATGATGATATGGTATATGACTGAAGCCGGGGGCAAGAGGAGATCTTCATTGCCTTATGGGATGATCCTAGCCATGCATTTAGAAGTCAAGGAGTTGTTATTTCTGAGAATGAGCCATCGAAAAACCTACAGCACACTGACTATGCTTGGCTACTGTGCACAGAATGGGGTTTGTGAAAGTGGATGGTAGATGGGAAAGAAAAGGTCATCTGGATGAGAGAATAGCTGACATTAGGGCCACTGCACCATCTGAGGTAGGTCCATCAGTGAGGCATCCATCACCAGAGCCTAGCAGATCATCACCACCACCGGCACCTACTTCTGCTCCTGCACATGTACCACTGCCTATGTCATCCATTGGTTTTTCTAATATTCAGTTAGAACAACTTAAAAGTCTATTTGCTACTCACAAGTAAGAAATGAAAACAGAAATTGATAATAGTTTGATGAATTTAAGAGAAATGTATTATTCTTTGGATGAGAGAGTTGGTAAAATAGAATCCACACTTGGAGCCTCCACTGAATCTTTTTGAAGAATGATCTCAAGAATATCTTTGAAGAACTTAAAGATATTGAAGGAGATTCGGAGACCTATTCCAAATGCAATGCAGAGCTTCATGACAAAATTATGACTGCATGTGTATTTGTTGATAGAAGACTAAAGGAATTTGTTCAAACTCAAAGTGAAGAAATGGAAAAAATAGTAGAAGAATTGCAAAGACTTCTTAGAGTTAAATTTTGATTATCTTGTAATGAAATTTCTTTAATGTTATTAAAATATGATGTAATGAAGTTTAGTTTAATTTAAAACTTTGATGTAATGAAGTTTCTTTTTGTAATATGATGCAATGCTTAACTTTGAGAAGTGTGTAATGAACCTTTTTGATACTCAATGAATATCATTTGATCTTTGAAGCATCTCTTAATTTTGTCATTTAATTTAAACTTCTTAATATTTTTGTTGATTACAAAAAAGGGAGAGAAGTAATTGAGTATTTGATAGTCGTATATGCATTGAAAGTTATAAAAGGGAAGAAGTATTTAGTATTTGTATATGCATTGAAATAAATAAGCTTAATCAATTGGTATTGCATATAGGGAGAAGTAACTGACATTTGTGCATTGAAAGTTTACTGTTAATTTGATATAATTTGATATGATTGTTTAATTGGTATCAAACATTAAAAGTTTACTGTTAAAAGGAAAGAATAGATGTTAAATTGAGTATCATAGGGGGAGCTACTTCGTTCAGGAGGAGCTTACCTATGAGAACTAAATATTTGAGAAATTTGATTTGAAAATCTTATTGTTTAAATCATGCATATACTCAATATTTTTATAATCATCAAAAAAGGGGAGATTGTTGACCCAATTATTAATTTTGATGATTAATAAAAGATATGAGTATATTCACTATGTTTCTGATAGATTTAATAAGTGTTTCAAGGATCAAAAAGGTTTAATCAATCAAAAGGAATAAAGAAATAAGTTTTGAATCAAAATGTTAAAAGAATTTTTTAAAGTTCAAAGCTTGGAGTCGGCACCCAAATAGTCAGGAGCCGACCCCAAGGCATATCAGAAGATTTCTGGATTTTTGGCACGGTCCGGAGTCGACACCCAGAGTTTTAGAGCGACTTCAACCTGAGATACAGAGAAGGGCATTCTGTTTCAGTTTCCAGAGCCGACACCTGATAGTTTGGGAGCCGATACCTGAGTTTCTGGAGCCGACTCTAACCTGAGAACAGAGAGCATGTTTTTATGAACATTTCTGGAGCTGACACTTTTGGATTGCGGAGCTGACTCCCGAAAGCGACGAGCCGATACTTAACTTTCTCGGAGCTGACTCCTCAACAACTTTTATTTGCTATTTTTGGTTACCCGATTTGGAGCCGACACCTAAAAAGTTGGAACTGACTCCAACCTATTAGGAACGAATTTTTATTTGTCAGAACAGACTCCAACGGTAAGATTTCTTTTTACCTAACCTCTAACGGCTATTTTTCTTTGTGTGTAGAAAGATCCAAGCATCTCACAACGGCTATATTTCCCACTTAAACTTGATTAAGAGTCTATAAAAAAGGGAACCGTCCATTAACAAAAAAAAAGAGAATAGAGACAAAAAATTCGAAAAATCTTGAAGCAGAAATCAAAGAGGAGAGATTCAAAGCTCAAATCCAACAACCCCAGAAAGTTCAAAGAGAAATCCACAAGCTTCTCAAGATCAAATCAAGGAGATTTCCAACATTTGAAGAGAGAATACAAAAGCCCCAAATCCTCAACTTCTCAACTACAAATTTCAGTGAAGAATCTGAGCTAATGCCTTGATTCAATCTTTTAAAGGAGAAGAGGAAAAGAAGAAAAGCATATATTCAAAGAGCTTCAAACATGCTTTTTTATCCTTATTTATTCTATTGTTTATTTGCTCATTTGAGGAGCTGCTGTGTATTCAAAACTTTATTTTTCATTATTGTTTGCTAGTTTAATCGGGGGATTGAATTAGTGGAGGTAGTGTACCTCGGTACAAGCTAAGGATAGCTTGTGGTTGGGTTGTGTGCTGGTGAGCCCGAAAAACTAGTTGGGTTCGTTGTGATCCCGTGGAAACAACAAGTTTTAAGTTGTGAGCTTGTAAAATAACTCGACTGTAATCAAGTGGATTATAGTGTGAACCCAATGATACTTGAGAGTGGACGTAGGTGTTAGATACACCGAACCACTATAAAATCTTTGTGTTTGTCATGCCTTGACTTTCTCTCTCTCTATCTCTTCATTTGTGTTTTGCATTTATCTTGCACTCAATCTAATTTGTTCCACAGTACATAATTTTTAAAAAGTTAAATTTTTAAAGAACGCAATTCATCCCCCCTCTTGGGTTGCCATCTGGGCTAACAAGAAAGATGCTGAAAAGCAGCTCGAGTAAGAAGAAGGGTGAGAAGCGGTCTCGCTCGACCTTGTCGAGTTCCTCAAAGAAGAAGGCAAGACTCAGTTTCGAGTCTTCCTCGCCACCCTCTATCAGACGGTCGAGCCTTTCGAAGAGGAAAGCGAGACTCGGCTCCTCGAGCCCTTTGAGAGGGGGCGACGAGGAAGATTCGGGACTGAGTTTTGCCTTGATTTCGGCGTCAAAGAAGAAGGCGCCAGTGGAAAAAATAAAAGAAGCACTAGCCCAAAAGAAAATGGAGCTGGGTTGCTTGAGGATAAGTTCCGAAAAGTGAGGACTTCTCATTAAGCCTGGATTATAATAAAGCTCCTAACCCGCTTGTCTGCGACCTAGTCTGTGCCACCCCCTATAGCCGACAAACTCTTGAGAAATGTTAGGAGAGTCAGAGAATAAAGCATATGGCCAAGTCCGAGGGATTGGAGGCCACCATTGCCACAAGTAGTGATTATATTCCTCCATTTATGAAGGAGCCTCTCCTCGAAGAGCAGGAGAGGCCGGGTGTGACGAGGGTAAAAGGTAAATCGGGCTTGTCCTTCTCGATGGTTTGCTGCCGACCTTGAGTTAGAGTCATTGAAGTCGTAACTTCATGTATTCTGCTCCATCCTCCGTTTAGAAGGAGATCCTTCGGATGTAGAACACAAGGAAGCCGAGCAAGGGACGATTTCCTTCGTAGTCGAGGGTTTTGAGCTCCTTGAAGGCTTGGAGGAGCTCATGTTGCTCGGGAGCGAGGACCTTCTGAAGGATATGAACATTTATACCTTCCGAGTAAGTGAGGATGTATTTTTCCTCTTCCTTTTGATATACTTTGTTATCTCGCGCTTGCTCACTTTGTCTAGTTGCAGGGGATTATCTTCCAAAGGGTACTCTATAAGTGGCAGATAGTCGCAGTAGAAGCTCACGACCAAGCCTTGGGCAAAGTCACCGAGTTTCGAAATAAAGAGGGCTTAGCTAGTCAGCATTTTAAAGAGCTAGCTAAGGCCCAGGCTGAGCTCGAAGTAGCCCGTATGTCGGTCGAGGAAGCCTGATCGACGTTGTCGACATTCTCGACGAAGGTTGCTGAAGAAATAAATATGCTGAATAAACGCCTTGCTGATGAAGGCCACAAGTTTGAAACTTGCCAACAGCAAGTCGCATGGGCTTTGGCTGAGCTTGCATCTACCCAAAATAAAACAAAGAGAATCAGGCGAAATTGAAACATGCCTGGGGAAAGCTTAATCATTATAAGAAGGAGAAGAAAAGGCTTCACAAGCAGACTACAGAGGCAAGGGCAAGGTTGCTCGGTAGGCAAATGTCATCGCAAAGGTATGAACTTCATTCATAAACTTAGCCCCACTTTTATTTGAATGGGATATGATGGCCTAACTTCTCAAGCCAAGGAGAACAAAGCTCGGGCGACAGAACATATAAAGATGCTAACTGAAGAACTGATTGCTCGCCACCTATAGAGCTCCGATCTTCAAAGCCGAATGATCGAGGCCAATAATCATGCTGCCCTTGCCATAGAAAAGTATAAAAGTTCGATCGATTTTCTCAAGAAGAAACTCTCTTTTTCAAAGAAGGCTTATATGTTAGGGTGGTTGAGACGCGTCAAAGGATCGTCCAGAGTTCTTTCCTTTCTAGAGGACGAGGGGTATTGAGTTGCTTCAATATCGGCTATACCCCGGTTGCAACTCCTTTATCCATCGAAGCCGGGCCCGATGGAGACGATGTCTTGGAAATAGACTTTGAAGAAGCTATGAAGGCAGACTCGACCGAAGTTCCTTCGACCATTGCCGAAGAGACGAGCCAATCTGCCCTAGCTATCCCTCCTTTGACGGCTTCCCTCGAGAAAGGCACAACACCGATCGATCCAATTGAGCCTTAGATTTATTTTTTTATATTTTTTTATTATTTTTTATATGCCTCAAGGCACCTTTATAATAAGCCCTTAGATGAATAAATTTTATTAAGAAATTCTTTTTCTCTGTAATGAATGACTTTAATCAATAAAGTTCATCAAATTTTTTTTTCTTTATTTGTACTTCTTTCATTGTTCGCTGGATAGTATCAGTTTCGTTGTTTTCTCGAAATATCTTGCATTATTAAACTTAGCAATTTAAGCCCGACAAGAATAGTGTAGGAGCACTCCGGTCGAGGGGTCGAAGAGATAACTCATAGATGTCCTAGCCCGATTGAAGGATCGGGAAGACAATAGAATATATTTGGCTTTGCCGAGGTTTGGAGATAGAACAAAATAGGAACTTAGCCCTTTTAAGAATTCGGAAGTAGAATAAAGTAGTTTCTTACTCGACCCTGCTTAGGTTCGGAGAGATAATATAATAAGACCTTAGCCCAGCTGAGGGGTTAGTGGATAACTATAAGGTGCACTCGGCCTTACCGAGGTTCAAAAAGATAAAAGTAATAAGAACTTTGCCCAGCTAAGGGTTCACAGAGTTAATTAGATGTTCTTGGCCCTTTTGGGGCTTGTAGATTTAATAGAAAAATACCTCAATCCAACAGGAGGCTCGAAAAAATAACGTGCTTGGCTCTGCCAAGGTTTGAAGAAACAACGTGCTCGGCCCTACCGAGGTTCGAAGAGATTACGTGCTTGGCCCTGTCGAGGTTCGAAGATTGAGTATAATGTATTCGGCCCTGTCAAGGTTCGAAGAAATTATGTGTTCGATCCTGTTGAGGTTCGAAGAAATTAGGTATAATGCGCTCGGCCCTGCCGAGGTTCGAAGATTGAGTATAATGTACTCAACCCTGCTGAGCTTCAAAGAAATTATGTAAGTTATTCAGCCTTGCCGAGGTTTGGAGATAGGCTCGGCTCTGCCAAGAATTTGTGAGTTACTCGACCCTGCTAAGGTTTGAAAATTAACGTACTTGGCCCTGTCGAGGTTCGGAGAATAAGTATAATGTACTCATTCTTACAGAGATTCGAAGAAATTATATGCTTAGCCTTGCCGAGGTTCGAAGAACTGAGATAGAAAGACCTTAGCCCAGCCCGGCTGAGGGTTCGAAAATAGAATTCATAGGACCAACAATTGGGAGAACCTGTTTTTCATTAACATTTTACTGATAATATACTCGAAGGTTGTTTGAGTTCTATGTTCTGGGGATGATTTTTCCATCAAGGTCTTGAAGCCGATAGGTGTCTGGTCTGATGGCCTCTATAACTTGATAGGGGCCTTCCCAGTTCGAAGTTAATTTTCTTGCTCCATCGGCTTAGAGACCGAACCTTTGCGAAGCACAAGGTCACCGAAAAGAAAGAGCTTGCCTTTCACTCGGAAAGAGTAGTAACAGGCCACACGCTATTGGTATGCAGCCATCCTGATTTAGGCTATTTCTCTAACCTCTTCAATTAGGTCTAGGTTAGCCCGTAATTGTTCGTCGTTTGCTTCTTTGGAAGAGCTTTCGACTTTGGGCAAGGGTAGGCCCACTTCGACCAGGATGATGGCTTTAGTACCAAAGGCCATTCTGAATGAAATTTCACCAATAAAAATCCTTTGTGTTGTTCGATAAGCCCAGAGGGCATGGTAAAGCTCGTCTACCCATCTATCGCATGTTCTATTCAATCGAATCTTTAGTTCTTCCAGCAGCGTTCGGTTAGCTACCTTTGCCTCGCTATTAATTTATGGATACCCAATTGAGGTGAGTCGATGGCTGATGCCATTATCTTGGTAGAACTCTCGAAACTTTAGGTTGTCGAATTGTCGATCGTTATCAATGATAATGGTGTGCAGAAGACTGAATCGGCATATGATCGACCAATGGACAAAGTCCTTGGCTCGGGCCTCAATGATTTAGGCAACTGGTTTGGCTTCATTTCATTTGGTGAAGTAATCAATGGCCATGAACAAAAATTTTCTCTGCCTGATGGTAGAAGAAAAATAGTCCAAGGATATTCATACCCCACTTTGCAAAAGGCCATGCAGCTGTGATGGGCATCAAGAGTGTGGACGAAAGCCTTTGGATTTTTGAATGACACTGGCATGAGTCACGCTCGAATAAGATCATTCGAATCTTTCATCATAGTAGGCCAGCAAAACCCTTATTATAGCACTTTGTGGCAAAGGGCTCGACCTTCTAGGTGATTACCGCAAATACCTTCATAAACCTCTCGTAGGGCATAGTCGGCCTCTGATGGCCTAAGACACTTGAGCAGAGGCATGAAAAAAAATGCCTATAGAGATGTCCATCATGCAAGACATAATGGAAGGCTTACATATTCAGCTTCCTTACTTCCTTTCTGTCAATGGAAAGAGTCTCATCTATGAGGTATGCTAGAATAGGATCGATCTACGATGGTTCAGTTTTGAGCTACATCACGAAATCGATGTCTGCTATACTGAATTTCTCCAGAACTTTAAGGTGAAACTTTTGCTCCAAATCCATGGAGTCGATGGTGACCAATCTGGAGTGAAGGTCCATGTGAGCATTTTTTGTTCTTGAAACCTAAATTATTTCAAATTCAAAAAAATCGGATGATAGGCCACACACCTTCTGCGATTCACCATTCAGGATGAGGTCCTTCTATTCAAACCTTCTCTACATTATCTGTGACCAAGAATCTCCACTGAATTAGGCATCAGAAGATCTTCTGCAGGGATCACTCACCTCAACCCTTGTCTAAAGACGCTATTTTGCAGGTCCACTAGAATGAAAGAATGCCCACCTAGACTCCTAGGTGCACCATTACTTCACTCCCAAATCGGAAAACAAAAATTCACAGCAACAGAAAACATAGGAGACTAGATACTCATTTACCAACATGCACTTAGAAGTTTGGAACCAGAACTTGGAATACTTGGTATAACTAGTTGAGATGCAACTAGGTGGCTATAGGTTTGTTGCAGCGGTCAAGCAAGCATTTGTTGGATGAGCTCGTCAGTATGGGGAGACCAACCTGAGTTGGTTGATAAACATATAACATCTATCAACGTTACCTAAATCATGGTTGCATTTAGATCTCTCTCTTGATCGGTGAAGTCCCGACTAGTCCAGAAACTGCTTGCCGCTCTCATATCTTGGGGCCAAGCGGATGCAAATAGAACACATTTTTTCTTATAATTTATTTAACTATATTAAAAATGTTCTAGTTATCATATTATATGTTAATAAAATATCGAATAACCGGTTATGCGACGGTTGCATGTGTTGGGTAATGGGCCAAAATACGCCTAAATATCCTAATGGGCCTTGAAAGCCCATCACTGTGCTTTAGTGTGTGAATGAAAAATTGCGGGGATATTTAGTCCCATATCGAAAAGAACAAGAAAGGAAGGTTCACTTATATGAAAATCACTTCCTTGAAGCTTAAGTTCCTTAGGCTCACCATAAGTGGAGAGCTTGAGGGTGATGCTACGCATCACCCTCGCGCATGCGCGCACGCTCGTGTTGATCAAATCATGATCGCGATCTAACGGCTGACACCCGTCGGTTGACCAGTCAACAGGACGATTGATAATAAGACATCCGTTCGATCGTCAGTTGGTGATAAGGCACCCGTTCGATCGTCAGTTAGAGATAAGTCAACGGTCCGATCATGAAAAGGCATATCAAAGATATGCAACCGCCTATCTGATAACGTGATCATCAGATCACGATGATGAAAAGGCTTATTAGGATAAGGATAGGCTTATCTGATCGGCTGATCTTCAGATCACAGCCATAAAAAGGCTTATCCGATCGCATAATATGAAGATCACAATGTCTAAATGGCATATCAAGGATGATAAGCTCTTAACCCTCACATCCTTTGATTTTAGAATTTAAATTAAATTAAATTCATAGGGTTGCTTCCAAAGGGTACCTAAAACCTATAAATAGGACATTAGACCTAAGCATTTCATTCATCCCAAGCCATTCCAAATTGAGTTCAATCTGAATCAATTCTAGTCTTCTCCTCTCTTAGGCATTTGCATACTTTTCTAAGGGTAGTATAGCAATAGTACATTGAAAAGAGAGTAGCATTCTTGGTTCGATATTTTTGGTGAATTGTAGTGCTGCTTTCATCAAAAGAAGACTGTTGTATCCTGCGAGACAATCGTCATACTGACCATAAGCACCATTATGGGATGAAATTGTCTTAAGGACATAGAGTGAAACTCTAGCCTCAGATTCATTAGATAGCCACCATTTGCCAACATACACCCACCAACAATCTTAAGACAATTTCCCGTGCTACCGAAGTGCTGCTGCAGATGGCTACTATGACGACATCAGTTCAAGCCGAGAGACCGAAGAAATTCTCTGGCACGGACTTCAAGAGGTGGCAACAGAAGATGTTGTTCTACCTCACAACTCTGAACCTGGTCAGAGTGCTGAATGAAGATCTGCCTGTCCTAAAGGAAGGGGAGACCGATAAGCAAGCCATTGCTGCAGTGGAGGCATGAAAGCACTCAGACTTCCTTTGCAAGAACTATATCCTGAATGATCTGGACAATACCCTGTACAATGTGTACAGTAGTATTGCTACTGCCAAGGAGTTATGGGCATCCCTAGACAAAAAGTACAAGACAGAGGATGCTAGACACAAGAAGTTTGTGGTTGGAAGGTTCCTAAACTACAAAATGATCGACCACAAAACTGTTATGGAGCAAGTCCAAGAGCTCCAGATCATCCTGCATGAGATACATGCAGAGAGAATGTCTCTCAGTGAGTCATTCCAGGTAGTTGCTATCATAGAGAAGCTACCACCACTATGGAAGGACTTCAAGAACTACCTGAAGCATAAGTGGAAGGAGATGGGACTTAAAGACCTAATTGTCCGCCTGAGGATCGAGGAAGACAATAAGAGCCAAGACAAGAAGACAAGAGAACAACCTGCTGAGCCAAAGGCCAACCTCATAGAAGGAAGAAAGAAACGCAAGTTTCTAGGCGAAGGCTTTAAACAGAAGAAGGGCAATCCTAAGAAATATAAATTCAAGGGAAAGTGCTTTGTTTGTGGAAAGCAAGGACACAAATCCAAGGACTGTCGTTTCAAGGATAAAGAAAGGAAAGAGGTCAACATTACTGAAACCCTATCCAAAGAGGTATCCGAGATGATGCTGTCAGCTGTTGTATTTGAAGCAAACATGGTTGACAAAGCAAATGAATGGTACATCGACACTGGAGCTACCAGACATGTCTGCTCTGATAAGAGTATGTTCTTATCATATACTCCTATCAATGGTAGAAATTTGGTCATGGGTAACTCCGCTACATCCAAGATAGAAGGACTTGGCCGAATCGTTATGAAGATGACATCTGGCAAGGAGCTTCTACTGAATAATGTGCTACATGTCCCTGACATCCGGAAGAATCTTATATCAGGCTCCCTCCTAAGCAAACATGGCTTTAGGATGGTCTTTGAGTCCGATAAATTTATACTCACTAAGGGGGGATATTTATTGGTAGGGGTTATTTAATAATGGATTATTCAAGGTGAATGTAATGACTATACACAGAAACCTTGAAATAAATAAAGCTTCTTCTTCTGCTTATATGGTTGACTCTTCTTGTCTATGGCATGATAGATTAGGACATGTGAATTTTAATTCATTACAAAAATTAATGAAATTAGAATTATTACCTAATCGTGAAATCGATCCACATTACAAGTGTGAAGTGTGTGTTGAAACTAAGTTAGCAAAAACACCATTTTATCAGTTGAAAGAAATACTAAACCTCTTGACTTAATTCACAGTGATCTATGTGACTTAAAGTCAATTCAAACTAGAGGAGGTAAAAATTATTTTATAATATTTATTGATGATTCAACTAGATACTGCTATGTGTATCTACTAAAGTCTAAGGATGAGGCCTTAGAAATGTTTAAATGTTATAAGAATGAAGTTAAAAATCAATTTGGGAAAAAGATTAAGGCCATAAGGATGATAGAGGTGGTGAATACGATGCACCTTTTGACGAATTCTGTCAAGAGCATGGCATTATTCATCAAACTACTGCTCCTTATTCTCCCCAATCTAATGGAATTGCGGAACGTAAAAATCGTACATTAAAAGAAATGATGAATGCTATGTTAATAAATTCTGGTACACCACAGAATTTATGGGGAGAAGCAATTCTCTCAGCAAATCATATTCTTAATAAGATACCTCTTAAGAAGAAGGAAATTACTCCATATAAGTTATGGAAAGGAAAGAAGCCTTCTTACAATTACTTAAGAGTGTGGGGTGTCTAGCTAAAGTAGCTATTCCGGACCCCAAAAAAGGTCAAAATAGGACCTAAAACTGTTGATTGTATATTTATTGATTATGCACATAATAGTAGTGCTTATCGCTTTCTTGTGTATAAATCAGATATAACTGATATACAGAAAAATACAATCATAGAATCAAGGAATACAACATTCTTTGAAGATATATTTTCAAGTAAAAGGAAATTAGAAATAAGTTCAAATAAAAGAACTTATGATGATAATACTACTAGTAGTAGTCATCAGGAAGAATATCCTGAAGATGAACCCAGACGCAGTAAGAGGCCAAGAGTTATAAAATTTTTTGGTCCTGATTATGTAACTTATATGTTACAAGATGAACCTCAGACATTCAAGGAGGCAATGTCTAATCCAGAAGCACCCTTTTGGAAAGAAGCTGTCAATAATGAAATTGAGTCCATCATGCATAATCATACCTGGGAGTTGATGGACTTACCATATGGTATGAAACCTTTAGGGTGCAAATGAATCTTTAAGAAAAAGCTAAAGGCTGATGGACCAATTGACAAGTATAAAGCCAGATTAGTGGCTAAGGGCTTCAAACAAAAAGAAGGTAGAGACTTCTTTGATACCTATTCACCAGTAAATAGAATAACATCTATAAGAATGTTAATCGCTTTTGCAGCCATTAATAATCTTGAAATTTATCAAATGGATGTTCAAACTGCTTTTCTGAATGGTGAATTAGATGAAGAAATATACATGGAACAACATGAAGGATTTATTGTTCCAGGACAAGAAAAGAAGGTGTGTAAACTTGTTAAATCCTTATATGGATTAAAGCAAGCACCTAAGCAATGACATAAAATTTGATAATGTCATGTTATCAAATGGATTCAAAATAAATGAATGTGACAAATGTATGTATGCCAAAACCCCTGCTTGAAGGGTATATGATAATCTGCTTATATGTAGATGACCTGTTAATCATTGGTAGTTATACAGACATGATTAAACAGACAAAGAAAATGTTAATCAAACATTTTAATATAAAAAATATGGGTGTTGCAGATGTTATACTAGGAATTCGAATCACTAGAACATCTGAAGAAATAATATTATCTCAATCTCATTATATTGAGAAAATATTAAATAAGTATAAAAAGTATGATACTAGCCCGGTGAAAACACCTGTAGATGTTAATCTACATTTGGCTAAATATACTGGAGAACCCATATCTCAATTGAAATACTCACGTATAATTGGTAGTTTAATGTATGTTATGAATTGCACTCGTCCTGACATAGCATATGTTGTCAATAAGTTGAGTAGATTTACAAGTAATCCAGGTCCAAATTATTGGACAGCTTTAATAAGGGTATTAAGATATCTGCGATATACCCTAAGTTATGGATTACATTATTCAAGATATCCAGCTGTACTAGAAGATACAGTGATGCAAATTGGATATCTAACACAGAAGATACAAATCCATAAGTAGATATGTATTCACCTTAGGAGGAGGTGCTGTGTCATGGAAATCTTCTAAGCAAACATGTATAGCTCGATCCACTATGGAATCTGAGTTTATTGCCTTAAAAAGGCAGCTGAAGAAGCAGAATGACTTTTAAACCTTTTAGAAGATATTTCATATTGGTCAAAGCCTGTGTCTACAATATGCATACATTATGATAGTCAATCAGTAATTTGCAGAGCACAGAATAAAATGTATAATAGTAAATCTAGACATATACGTCGCAGATATAATACCATTAAGCAGTTACTTGAAATTGGTGTAATTTCTATTGACTATGTTCAGTCAAAGAAAAATCTAGCGGATCCATTAACAAAGGAGTTACCAAAAGATCAAGTAAACTGTTTATCGAAGGGAATGTGTTTAAAACCTATAATTGAAAAATCTTCATAGTGGATACCCAACCTAGCTGACAGGAGATCCCAAGATCTAGGTTCAAAAAGGACAACTAAATTATGAAGAGACTTGATAGCACTAAGGATGTACAATCCTACTCATTCCTATGATAATTGGTGCTACCTGCTAAAGGTACTAGGATAAGCATTGCTTTTAATGATTCTTATGACATGAACATTCATGTGGGGTATAGCAGGATACTCTTAATAAGAATCACCTATGTGAGTGTGAACTGGGCCAATTCTATGAGAATTTTAAGGTTTAATTCTTTGAAGCACTCATGAGATCAGGAGTTGTTCGGAATCAAAATGAACACAACCATAAGAACCAAAAGAATGCTTGGAAAGAAGTTACGTGATTGTTATTGTCTTAGTTTACACAAAACGCTGAAAGGTTTAAGACATCATGTTCACCTTTTAGCAAGTAAACTCGATAACAACTCACTAAGGAAGGCTCAAAGCCACAAGCTACCTATCCCGATACAACTTCATCCCATTATACTCTCTTTAGTGTGTCTGCATATTCATTTGCATTAAAATCCTTTTATGTGGGGGTTTGCCTTTGCTGATCTTTGATGATCATTGATCTAAGTCCAATTTCTATTCATGTGGGGGATTATTGGGTAATGGGCCAAAATACGCCTAAATACCCTAATGGGCCTTGAAAGCCCATCACCGCCCTTTAGTGTGTGAATGAGAAATTGCGGAAACATTTAGTCCCATATTGAAAAGAACAAGAAAGGAAGGTTCACTTATATGGAAACCACTTCTTTGAAGCTTAAGTTCCTTAGGCTCATCATAAGTGAAGAGCTTGAGATGATGCGTAGAGTTTGAGGGTGATGCACACGCGTGTGTGCGAAGGACGCAATGGACGCTTTATAGGCGCACTTTGCACTTCGGACATAGAATGAAACTCTAGCTCAGTCTGATTCATTAGGTAGCTACCATCTGCCAACATACACCCACCAACAGCATGTCATGGCTGTGGTGTCCTAACATCACTGGTCTTATGTTGTGGGTGGCATATATGGTTGACGGCCTAATGTTGCGGTGATGAATTGGCCTACTCCGACTTTTTTAAGAAGAAAATTGAACGGCAGGTCTAACCTGGGTTCCCATCGTTGTGCATTTGCACATCAACCGTGGGAGGCTGAGATTTTCAATGGCAAAGGCTACGTGTATGATAAAACACTTCTTATGATCGAATCCATATTAACACTAGGGTAGTGTTTAATAGAAAAAATATTATCCATGGATAAATGTACGGAATAAAGTTTGTCTCCTAGCTATCCCTAAGCTATCCCATTGATCATATCAAATGTCAAAAGGTAAATTCATATGATAACTTTTTTTTACTCTTATTTGAAGGATAACCCGTTATTCTGTATTTTCTAGGAAATAAATTAAAAGAATATCTCATGATTAATCATGAATTATCCCTTTGGTTAATTTTATTCCCAGCTATCCCTTATAGTTATGGCTTTTGAGAATAAGAGGGGATATCGAGGATATCCCTCTTATCCCCTATTTCAAACACTACCTAAAGGATTATCGTGTATAGAGATGACGGGAATTTAATGACTCTAGAATTGTACTCGTATGACCTACAACCGCTTATTCAAAAAGATTTCCATTGTTTGCGTCTTAAACAGTGCTAACCATACGAATTGATGGTCACATCAATTCTTCTTTCTTATTGGATGATTCAAAGGATGAATCTCGGAAGCAACTCCTAGTCCTGGATGCCTTTTATTGGATGATTAGAAGGATGGTTAAGTTCCCTAAGATCTATTATTGAGCCTAGTAAAATAAAGCACAAGGCATCGATCTAAGTTTACCTGCCTGCTCAAGGATGTCGATCTAAGAGGCTGGGCACATTGGTCAAGCAGCTGGCGCTGGCGAAGTCTGCGCTTCACCAAAGACTTTACCCTAGTAATCACTAACGCTATCCATTTCAACACATCTTGACCAAGCCGCTTCCAATGCTACACAGCAAATGTGCTGGCCTTGGAAACACTGGCAAAACAAAATAATCAGGGGATTTGATGGAAGATCAGGAGCACGTTGTCCACTAGTCAAGCAAATAAATGAAATTTTAATGGAAATAGATCTAGCTGATGCATTCAAAAATTATTCATTTCAGTGAAAGGTTATTGCATTTGATAGCCCTGTGTGTTATCTATTTCCAATGCAGACATTTCCCACAGTTTCAGCTAGGTCAGTTGTTGATCTAAACCTAGGACAGGGCAATGCTCTCCCCTCACATCCTTTAATGTCTAAAATAACTTGTTGACAAATGCAAATATTATATAGTCTTAATGTTATTGTTCAACAAAAAATGTTGGCAATTTTGCCTAAGCAACTACTAGGTTATAATGCATTCCAGATCCAGCTATATTTAATCTTTTCCATAAATCCTGCAATCCTTCAGGATTCCCCATAAATCAGTACATCACATCCCCCCCTCCCTCATATTATCAAGGAAATATAAAGAACTAACTTGTGTTGCTGAGCCCACCCCTGGATTCTGAACATGTTCCTGATTCCTTATCCCTGTATTGCTTCAAATTGTAATTAATGAAAGTCTCTCTAATTTATATTGAACCCTGCTTCTAATAACTTCCACCCTCTAAGAGTGGAATTCATCAGAGTTCATTGCATATGATCCATTTGAGCAGCCCATAGTAGGGCAGCTTTACATGAAGAATGCATAAATCCAAAGATCAGGAAAGATGTCTTGCTCCTAGTTGTTATTCCATTGGCTAAAAACATCTGCAGTTAAAAGGACCTAGAAGGTCAGATGACTTGTTATTTTCTGCTCCTAAATACAAAAATAGTTCTTACGTAGGCTAAGTGACATTTCTCAACATGGATGTATTGACCATTACTCATCAGATAGGCACTACGCAGCAAGACATACAGAAAGGATCATAATCATAACCAGTTTTCCTTCCATTCAGGGTAGGCATGACATATTGAATCTTTTAAAAATATATCTTCTTCACTTTGGTCCAAGAAAATCTTTTCTAGGCCGCATTTCAAGATTAATATTGAAATATGTGAATTAACTTGCTCTATTCAATGATCAGCATCAATCTTCAGTGCAAACAAAGACAAACGGCCGATTTCAATAAGCAGACATTAACAGACATTGATGCATGGTTGGTTGTCTTAGAAACAGTCTGAAGTGGTTAAGATGGACATCAATAATGAGGCTAATAACATCACTGAAATAAGGGTAGAAAATTAAAGTAATTATTGTGTATCTCCTACTGGAACGACAACACTAAGGTAGTGATACACTGACAAAAAAAACCAAGATGAATTTATCTCCAATCAATCCCCAATGATACCAGAAGTTGATGTTAAGTTAAAACTGCATCAGAGGTTTGGTAATTTAGACTATTCAACAAGCTGGTAGTCAACATCCATAACCACGCTTTCGTATCCATGCTTCCATCATAGTTGTCAGAACCGGACCGAACCGGCCGTTGGACCGGTTGAACCGGGACCCGAAGGCCAAGCCGGTCCGGTTTCAATATAAAACCGAATATGTAAGTGACCCAGAATAATCCGGTCAACTCATCCGGTTCACCCATGAACCGATCAATCCAACCCGAACCGGTTTGGGTCACGGGTTTTATTAACATGTTAACCTTGAATTTTATTAAAAATTAATTTTTTATAATATAAATATATTTTTATATTAATATAATTGATCAATGGTTGAACCAGTGACCCAACGGTTGAACCAGTGACCGGTGACCCGAGCCCTTGGCCGGGTCAATGTCCGGGCCGGGTCTGACAACTATGGCTTCCATATGGATGATGAGGCAAAAGAACCTCCATTACCTTATTTCCTACCTGAGCATAAGTTACAGTCTAGATTTGTTCCAACTACATGCCTGAGTGGCACTCACACACCAATTCCTAGCGCATGGCTCAGCGTTCCTAGTCCTATGTATTAAGGTGGCGTTTAGTCCATGATAAAATAATACCACTAAAAATCTTACATTCCTAATAATCTTTACTAAGTATACAAAATTATCATATTTGGTTTGCCTTGCTAATGTTAATTTGGATTATTATTTAAATCTTAAATAAATATTTATAATATAAATAATTTTAGCTATATAATTATAATTTAATATGCAAGAAGGTAATATTAATATTTTTAAATTGAATATATTGTTATAAATGTATAATAGCATTTAAAATAATAAATGTTATATTAATATTAAATATAAATTAATATAATATATTATATTATGAGGTAGACTTGGCTCGACTCAGATGGACTTGAATGTAGCCAAGTTCAGGATCCGATTACTTTTCCTAACTTTGGATCTACATGGATCTCGACATCATCCCACCTTTTTTACTTTTTTTTTTTTTCATCTTTGAAGTTCATGAATTATGCAGATCTAAGGATAAAAAAGGTAACTGAATTAGACTTGGTTATATTCAAATATAGCAAGTCTACTTCATTGTATTATATATTAAATATAATATTAAATATTTAAATATTACTAAGTAACTATTAAATATAAAATTAAATTAAATAAATATTATTTAATATTTATATAAAAAATCAAGATTTTCATACCTAGGTAATCTCAAATACCCACCTTTCAAATAGAAACCAGATTACTATGATTTGTAGTAAACTTCGATTACTAGAAATCAAATATTACTGCTCAGATTACTGTCTAATTGTTAATCTAGGTATGGTAATCTGGATGGTAATCTAAGATTATCAAGGTAAATTACCACCAACCAAACGTCCACAAAGAAACATACTCTAGGCACAGACTTACAACCACATTAACATATTGATGAGGCAAATAATTTACATAGCAATCACCTGTTTCTCTTGCAAGCTCTGTGGATGTACTCCTGTCAAAAATTAAGGGGCTCACGCTCTTACAAACGCTATTTGCCCTGAAATGGAAGTTAGGATTTAGGATGAAGCAATTTGGCAGGCACTAATCCACATGTCTCCATACTTCTCTCATTTACATGTAAACATACTATGCCTTACCAATCATTGGTATCTACTAAATTCCTTATAGTATCTCAAATAACTGGCATATCGTTTAGGCCTCTCAAGTGCTGCGCATATTCATATTTCATAGGATTCCACTATTTCCAATCAATAAAACAAAATGCTTTGTGCTCGTACATGTTAACAAGCATAGTGACCAAAACCAGTTTTTCATAATGTAACTAGATGAATTCCACTGTTTGAGAATTGATAGGTCAAGATGCACTTTTGACTCAACAACAATGTACTGGAAGGAAGTCCATACTAGGCAAGCTGTACACGGTTGCTTTCAACATCCCATCCTCATCCAAAATTTAATATCAGAATATTTATAAACTAATTTATACTCCAACTAGTCTTATATAACAATTTAATTAAGTGATATGATATCCAACTGCAATTATCATAAGCAACCTGACACCAAATACATATAGTGAAACATACCGAGGTGACTGTTGCCACATGCAACGTTCAATTCCTGTAGCTGCCATAAGTTATCAAGGTGCTTTTGTCTATAGTAGAGATAATTTGAAGTGCTTTGCCTTTCTAACCATTAGTTCTTTGCATTTAGAGAACCATGTCAACCGCTAATTAGGCACATTGGAATCGTTTAAGCACCTTTACTTAAAACTTGGAAGTTACCAACTCATATCTAAGCAAGAGAGTTTTCAGGAGATAAGACAAAAGAATATAAGAAACAAGCAGTATCCCATTAGTTTGATGCCAGGTTTATGCAAGTCAGGATCTCATGTAGAGAATGAGATCAAGCAAGAAAATGCACTGAGTTGGACATTATGTTTTTTAATTATTGACATAAGATATTTTAATAAATGCATTGAGATCAAGAGGCTAGGGATGAAGAAATTTTAAAAAGTATAAGGATACATAGAAAAAAGCTAAAAAGTGATAAGTATATCAAGCTTATGATGATATAAACTAGATACGAAGAAGATGAAAAGACTATATAAACTATCAAAACTAAGAGAAAAGAAAATAAAAATTTTGACTATATTAAATGTGTTAAAGATGAAGATGAAAGAGTCTTAATAAAAGAAGAGATAAAAGAACGGTAAAAAAATTATTTTAAAAAATTATTAAATAAAAATAATTTAGTAATTTAAGGATTGAAGGACGTGATAACATAGGAATAACAAATGAAAATAAATCTTTTCGTAGATTTAGAATGCTTAAGGTTAAAACCACTTTAAGTAAAATAAAAAATGCAAAACATTAGAACCAGATGCGATCCCTATTGAGGTTTGAAAAAGATTAGAAAAAAATAAAATTATATGGTTAACCAATTTATTTAATAGGAATGTAGTAACTAAAAAAAATGCCAGATAATTGAAGGAAAAGCATATTAATATCCATATACAAAAATAAAGAAGATATTCAAAACTATGCAAATTATAAAGGGATTAAGTTGATGAGTCATACAATGAAATTATAAGAGAGAGTAAGAGAAAATCGAATAAGAGTTGAAACTTTGGTGTCAAATAATCAATTTGGATTTATGCCTGAAAGATCGATCATAAAAGTAATGTATCTATTAAGGAGATTAATGGAGAGCTATAGGGAAAAAAATAGACCTTCATATGGTCTTTATTGATTTAAAGAAAGCATATAATAGAATACCTAGAAATAATATGGTGAGTTTTAAAGAAAAAAAGAAGTTACTAAAAGGTATATAGAATTGATAAAAGATATGTATGATAGAGCAATAACTATTTTTAAAACAATAATAAGAGAAACTAGTGAGTTTTTAATTACTGTAGATTTACATCAAGGATTTGCCTTAAGTTCGTATCTTTTTACACTAGTTATGGATGAATTAACTAAACATATTTAAGATGATATCCTATGATGTACGTTATTTGGAAACGATATAATGTTAATTGATGAAACTAAACCTGAAGTAATGCTAAGCTAGAGATTTAGAGAGAGACTTTAAAATCTAAAGGTTTTAAGATTAGTAGAACTAAAACTAAAGGCATGAAATGTAATTTTAATGGAAGTAGAAATACAAATGATGAGACAGTGAAGATTGCAAGCCAAAAAATACCAAGAAATAAAAATTTAGATATTTGGAATCAATTATCCAACAAAAAGGTAAAATAAGTGAAGATATGAATTATAAAGTTAAAGCAGGATGAATTAAGTGGAGTGCTTCGGGAGTATTGTATGATCGACGCATTTTATTAAAATTGAAAGAAAAATTTATAAAACTGCTATTAACCAACTATGCTATCTGGAACAGAGTGTTGGGCAATACTGAAACAATATGTAAATAAATTAAGTGTAACAGAAATACGCATGTTAAGATGAATATGTGTAAAACTTTGAAAGATAAAATTAAAAATAAACATAAACAAAAAATGATAGAAGTAGCCCCAATTGAAGATAAAATGAAAGAAACCGATTATAGTAGTTTGGAGATGTACAACGAAGACCTTTAGATGCTCCAGTAGAAAGAGTATCTTTTAACAGTCCATGATAATAATAGAGGTAGAGGTAGACCTAAACTAATATAGATAGAAATAATTAAGAGAGATATAATTGTTTGTAATTTGAATGTCAATTTAATTCTGAATAAAGCATAGTAGAGAAAGTAGATTCATGTAGCCGACCACATGTAGTTGGAAAAGGCTTAGATGAGTTGAGTTGTAGATTCTATTTTATGCTTGTTGTAATGCTAGTTGATTATATGTTCAATCTCAAGCAAGCACTTAATAGATGATAGTGCGGGGGGAGAGCAGAAGTGATTTATACTCTAGATGAAGGCAAGACAATTTCTGCTTAATTTGAGTCTTTCATATCAAGCTTCATCTCTCATGTAGTATCCAGCCTTCATTGCTTATGATCATGTTAACTCAAACAGTCCACTACTGTAATGAATCCAATTTGTGCTTCTGTAGTTCTAACATCATCAGTTCTGCTGCACTCATGCCCCCTGCTTATTTATTAGCCAAATCTTTGATCTACAAAACATTACTTCCATGGTTGGCGACATATAATTTCCCAACAATTCTCCTAAGCTTTGAGAATTCAGATAACATTCTAGAAGTGCATTTGCAATCAAATATTTTCTTCTAACTGTATTGAAATATTTTATCTCCCCTTTCCTGAAAAATTTGCTGTTCTTTTCAAGTTCTGAGTCTCAATATATAAAACCTTGCCACATGAATCCCACTTATGGTAATTCTATGATTTAATTTAACTTAATGCTGGATAACTATTCATTGCTTTAATCAGATAATTGAGCAAGAACTAGTGGCTCTAACTTCTGATTGCATATATGCGTTGAAGAGTATGATTTCAAGGTGAATAAACTAACTCTTAGTTGCTTGTCCATAGCATAAACAGACAGCATATAACCTATTAATTTCCACTATCAATTCTTCCTCTAGTGACTAAATTAACAACTGAATAACATATATCTGCGTTACACACCTGAATATTGAGGTTACAGTTTAGAGGGAGAATAAATGTCAAACAATGGAACCAGTAAGCCCCAGATAGTTGTTACTGATGCATTGTTTTTAGAGCTTAGCATCTGCCATGGAAAGAAGCACAACCTATCATCTCATCTGTGATGTTTTGAAACCCAATAATCCTATGCTCCTGTGTATGTTTGATATATATATGTTGCACTATTTTGGAAATCAATTTTACAACAAGAGAAAAAAGGGGAGAAAGCAAGCAGGCAATGAAGATTGATAGGAACATCATGGTTCATATATATTTGAACCTAAGATGCATCTTTAAGACAGAAAATTAGTTGGCTATGGAGTATAGGAATTTTCAAATGTTAAACATATATACAAAACGGGAAATGAAATGACAAAAGTCAAGCGGAAGCCAGATCCATGAAGACTATGTAAGGTTCCACATAAATTCAAACATCACCAACAATTAAAGTTATGCAGAATAATTTTCGGTAAAAGGGTCTCATTGGCTTAGATGAGCATTTTGGCAAAGGCATAGTTTGCATATACTTTACCTGCTTTAGAATGTAACTTCGTCATCATGAATTAAATGATATCAGCATCATCCATGATAAACCTCAACCACAATCATACTCTGTCATACTGCTTCTGGTTGAATCCATTGCACCCTGTCTCCTTTCAAATCTGTATCAATTCCCAATATTTCACTGGAAAATCCAATAAGATGCTGCCAATGATGTGTTTTGACCAGCATAACTATCATGTTATAGAAGTTTATATCACAGATTTCAATCTAGATGAGTAAAAGAGACTTTTTTTTCTTTCTAAAAAAAAATAAAGATAGACCAAAAATCACAAGAAGAAGGTGATAAAAATGACTTATAATTTTTGCATCTTACAAAATGACCCAAGATAGAGTTAAATGAAGGAAAAGGATTCATGAAGCCAACCCCAACTAATTTGGGTTTAAGGCTTTATTGTTATTGTTGTTATATCTCTCAATTGTTAATATGAGATATAAGACTACTACCACTTTGATTGTAAAATATCGATTGCATGTTGAACCTTATGAATCATGTAAAAGTAGGAAACTCTAAATCCAAGGGATAAGTGACACAGAAAATCTTGAGCAAAACAGAAGTAAATTTTCAAATTTATATTTTTGAAGTGTTAAAAGCAGCTAAAGCAGGAGAAACTACCAATGTAGGAGTCCAGCATCATCGTTCGAATAGAAAGAGCAAAAGCCAATTAGATGGTATACAGTAAACATTCAGACAACATTTATAATTTTCTAATGTCAACATAATTTTCAAGTTACACGGTTCAGAACAATGGGCAACACTAAGTAAACAGAAGCTAACACTGTTCAACTTTACAATGTCTAAGTCTACTGAAACGTTTACGAGTGAATGGTGCACAACTCTTCATAGACCAACCGTATAAACTCTGAATTATGCATTCCCCTGTCTCCCATTTGTTTCATTGAGGAATGCTACCTTATCTTTGCTCAAGAAGACTACCACAACCTTTCTTTAACTATCCATGGAATAAAGCAACCAGTTTCAATCAAAACCCTAAATCTGAAGACAATTCCTAATTATGATAGCCAACATTAGACTGGAGATAATAAACTACACTGAAGCTCCAATATGTAATTCCATTCAATTTCAAGGCAATATCAGTTATAACTAGCACTGATAACTAAAATGAGAAGAAGAAGAAGAGAGAAAACCATAACAACAACAGTTATGTTCAATGACAACAGCAAAGATGGCAATTACAATGGAAGAATGGAAAAAGAAACCCTTTACGAATGCCAGGTACCTTTTCCTTTGTTTCCTTTATATTCGTTGTCTCCAAACCTCAATCTTCCTCATAACCCCAACTCCTTATGATTAGATGTAGAATTAGAGAAGAATTACCTGAGATACTCGCTCAATCATCAGCTGTAGGAAAAAGAGTCAGCTCCCTTCTTCCGCCTCCCCTCTCCCCCGACTCCAATTCCTCCGCCGGCGGGAAACCCATCCCCATCCCCATCCCCATCCCCATCCCCATTCCCATTCCCATGTGATGCATCCCAATAGGCGGCGGCGACAGGAACCGGTGATCGAACCCCCCACCACCAGCGACGCCCCCGCTAGCCGCTGGCCCGAAATGCCCCATCGGCCTCTGGTAGTAGTGCTGCTGCCCGATCTGGTGGTGATGATGGGGGTGGTGGAGTGGGTTCACAGAGACGAGAGGCACGAAGGGCGGGTCCGGTCCGGCGGCGCCACGGGGGCTGAGGAAGTGGTGGGGGACGGGTGCGCTGGCGAAGAGCTGGTGGTCCGCGGCCGAGATGTGGCCGCCGGCGAGGGCGGCGCCATGGGCAGCGCCTGCAGCGGCAGCGGAGGAGGAGGAGGAGGACTGCTGGATGCGCTTGAGGTACAGGCGGTATTTCTGGAGGTGGCTGGCGACGTTCTCGCGGGTGAGGCCCTCGACGCCCATCAGCTGCATGATGGTCTTGGGAACGGCGTTCTTGATCCCGAGGTGAGCCACCGCGTCCACGAACCGCTTGTGGAGCTGCGGCGTCCACACCAGCCGCGGCCGCTTGAGCGTCCGCGCCGCCGCCCCCTCCTCTCCGGCGCCTCCGCCGCCGGCGCCGGAGTCGACGTCGGGGTGGGGCACGGCGGGGGGGACTGGGGAGTGGGAGGGGGAGGGGAGGTCGAAGGCGAGGGCGAGGTCGGGGCTGATGAGGGTTTGGGAGAGGGGCATCAGCTCTTCGGGCTTCGGCAGCTGGTCCTCCCAGCTGGCGAACCAGCTGCTGCTTCCATCGACATTGGACTCCTCCTCTTCCTCCTCCTCCTCCTCTTCTCCCATCCCTGTGGCTCTTGATCTCTCCACCATTCTCTCTTTCCTTCTTAACTTTGGTTAGGGTTGGTGGAATTTGGGGGGCAAGAGACGGGGTTCGAGGTGGATCTCTTTTTTGCCTCCTGTGTTTATTCCTTGGGATGCTCTCCCCAATATGCTTGATTTATTATGCCAGATTTATGGTTAATTAATAATTGGAATTATTACAGCGGCGATGGGGAGTTGGGCTGCGCTTGGACATGGATATCGTAATTTTTGTCACCCGTAATTTATTTATGATGAAAGAGTTGTGAATACCATTTTGGTTTATTAAATCATTAGCTTTATAACGGGAGAAAAAAAAAAAAAAAAGAAATGCATCATGTTATAGCGGACCTTAATTAACGTTCAGCTCATAAAAAGAAAAGAGTGAAAGATTGTTAAATAAGCAATGAATCCTTTATTATTCTCATAATTTGCATACATAACAAATTGCAAAAGAATCTATATTGAATCCTTATTCTCATAATTTACAGTCATTAATATATCATTTATATCTTTTGACCATATATTTTTTTACAGGAAATTGTATAAAATTAAAGAATATAAATAATATTTTAAATATCATGTGACCTTATCCTACTTGTCATATTAGTGTTCTTTCATTTTTTTTTATTTTTTATATATTTTTTTATTTTTTTTTTTACTTTTTTTCATTTTTGTAGGTTTTTTTTAAAATCTTTTTCCTTTTATTTTCTGTCTTTCTTTCTTTATTTATTTACCGTCCTTCTTACATCAAGGCATTGATTGCAAGCTTTAAATAGGATCATCAAGGCAGCTTAGTGTTTTCCATCGTGTAACCAAGTTGTGATTTTTCCCTGCTTCTTTGTGGGCTCTTGTGGATAGCTCTAGCATGCTCAGACCCACAGAAAAGTAAAAGGAAAGCTGGGGGCATGATACTTTAAATTAGTTAATCGATGCGTTTTTAGTTGAAAGAGGTCGAGAGGATACATGGGGCATGTTTCATGCTTCCATTGGAAAGTCGCCCCTTTTCTAATCGAGGCTCAGCTCTGAATACATCCACTGGCACTTTCGATTGGATGCTCATCGCCTCAGCCCATCACCCACCGTCCAGGTGACGTCAATGGAAACAACATGTCAAATCGTGTAGCAAAAATGCGAAGGGACGAACATGGAAAGGGTTTAGCATTGAATGAGGATTCCATCTGCGTATTTTTTTTTTCATCATTCTTAACTCAGAAGGATATAAAGCATTCCACACCGCAATAAGGGATTGGGAGTGAGCTGGGCCCACACAAGTCAGGTTTGGATTTATTTATTTATTTATTTAACTTAAGCTTGAAATTGGCCCGAGCTTAAGGTCAGATCTAGTTCGAAAATAAAATTCAATCAGACGGATGCATAATAATTCATTTGAGTTAAAAATTAAATTAATAAATTTAATTTTTATTTTTTAAGTGTCTTAAAAAGGTAATAGTAAAAGGTCTTGATGTTACATTTGGGTTGGATTTGGATCAAAATCAATGTTTCATATCAAGTTCAGGTTAGGCTAAATAATAATTTAATTTTTTTAAAAAAATAGGTTCTAATTTTAAGTTTAAATTTGATTTAAATTAATTTGGACCTTACATTAACTCGGCCTGTTTTTGGTCTAGAATCAATTTTAGCAGGCCACGAGGGTTTTGACAATCCAAAGACTTCTTATTGGTTTATTTTAGAGGAAAAAGTCTTGTTGCATCGTATGCAAAGTGATTAGTTTGCGATGTATGCATGCGCATGTTAAAAATAAAGATATTGTGATACCTTCATTTAGTTTCGTATTGAAAAATTGGGAGTTGGTTGTATGGTTTATAACAAGTTAAGAAAGATGGACAAGTACCAATTAGATTCTTTTTGGATTATGATGGTCGAAATTGGTGGACCTTGTCCGTCTTGCTTTTTTGTAACGAAATGGGTTCATGGGTTTACGGGCCCGGATCATTGCAATATGGTATCGGAGCCACACACCGTTCGAAAGTGTAAGAGCTAAGTGCCATGCAGGGTAAAATGCTACATCCATGGGATGGGAGCCACCTTTTGAACCTATAGGAGTCATCTTTAGAATCCTGCTTGCCTAGTAGTTGCTGATCGCTGTCATTGGCGGTCAAAAATAAAACATACTCACTACTATAGCTAGTAGTGAATTAGGATCGTATCCTCGAGGATCGAAGGTAATTATTTCACGAAAATAAATAAAAAAATTATTTGTAGATGATTATATTTAGAATAGTGGTTATTAAAAGGTAATAACTAATTAATTAACAAAATTAAGACGAAAGGAGAAGCAACCCAGGAATTCGAATCCACCATACACATGTTTTATTTTCTTTTCTTTATATTACAATAGCAATAATTTTTATAAATTCAGAATTAGAATAATTTATCTCTTGTCAGGCACGGGCCATATCAGAAGATCACGATATGTCCACTTAGAGTATAAACTATCTAATTATTTGCAAAGTTAGAGGTCTAAACTACCATACTACTATCTATCTCTCTTAGGCACATACCGTATCTTGAGATCACGGTATATCGATAGAGGGTATAGGCCAGGTATGCCAGATCAAAACCTCAATCAGAAAAATAACTCAAAAATATATGCAAGAAGAACATGATTTTATTGCATAGAAATTAAGAACAAAAAGAAAGATAGAACCTGGTTACAGGCTTCATCATCATCCCAAGTTGAAGGAATCTAGCCACGCATTGCTGCCACCAGCATTCCCTCCATAATTTTTCTCTTTTAGGCCTAAATATAATGATCTAAATAAAAGAAAAATAAGAAGAACTTTGAAGAAAACTCCTTCCCCTTGATTGTTGCATGAGGTCCTCCTTTTATAGAGCTTATTTTACGGCTTTCTCCTAGTTAATATTGGAGTCAATCGGGCTCAAAATCATTCAGATATCATGAAAAAATTCTTCAGCCATTCGTTCAACATCATTCGCCTTAGTTTGCACCTGGGAACATACAAAATCATCTCTTTCTTCCTTTCGCGTAAACAGAATCCTGATTTGAGTGTGTGTGCATCGTTGGACTCCAAAAATCGAATTATTTTTATTTATAGGTTTCTTTTCTGCAAATATTATAAAAAGTATCAATTTTTAATACATTTAAAGTATTTAATATTTATTTTAATGGTTAAATTAGAATAATGAATAAACTTATCTATTGTGACCTGTGCCTCTGGCAACGAGGATGCCGCCTCTGCGTGGTTGCGATCTTGTGCCTCTAGCGATAAGGACGTCGCTTCTATAAGGGGATAGATTGTGATACCCCATTTAGTTTTACATCGAAAATTTAGGAGTTTGTTGTATGGTTATAACCAGTAAAGAAAGATGGATAAATATTAATTGGATCCTTTTGGGCTATGATGACTCAAGTTAGTGTGGATCTTATCCGTCTTGCTTTCTTATAATGAAACATATTCGTGAGTTTGCATGTCCGAATCATTATATATATATATTATTTTTGATATGCACGTGCATATATGCTGTGCATTAATCATAGTAGGAAAAGTCTTTGTACACCGCTCCTGGTGTAGCAAGTCCTACGTGGGCTGCACCGCCTCTCCTGATTGGTCCACATGGATCCTATGTGGCTGACGATGCAGAACAGTATGGCTCTGCTACGACGTTACGTTCTGATCATGACGGTCATTAAAAGTGCTTCGCCTTTATTTTAAAATTACTGTGCAGACGAAAATGCCCTTTCCCTCCAACCTACTTCTACCGCCATTTTTTCTTGGATTACATCTGCGCAAGAAAAACTCTTTCTTCCCCCTCACTCTGGCTTTGGGATGCAAGGAATTAGTCCAAGGTTTGAGCAAGATCCTCAGCCCTCGCTCTGAGAGTCCGGTCGGAAGAAAATATTTTAGCTTCGAGGCTGGAATACGTAGCTACTGAAGTCTTTGTACAAAAACTTCTGGAGAAA
Source organism: Calamus simplicifolius (assembly GCA_900491605.1). Classification (NCBI taxonomy): domain Eukaryota; kingdom Viridiplantae; phylum Streptophyta; class Magnoliopsida; order Arecales; family Arecaceae; genus Calamus; species Calamus simplicifolius. The sequence continues at coordinate 886,046 of UESW01003850.1, forward strand.
ATGTCATCCGCAGCAGGAAGTAAAAAGTCCTTGTTCCCACTTCTTTGTAAAGCTCCTTTATTACACCAACCATTTTTGTCTTTAGAGGAAGTTAATGCATTAGGAAACCGTTTAATGCGTAGGTAACTTCCCTAGACCAAAACAATTATGACATTCTGTAAGTCATAACTATTTAGAGTTTAGTGTTTTGTAACACGAATGTCATACAGTATAACTTATGAACTGGGGTGTCGTCAAAGTGTTTCGACGGCCTATATTCCCCATTATTTCCTTTCCATATAGCTCTAGTTACAAACCTACGACACCCGTGCTTCGGGATGTCATCATAAAAGCTACGATACATCAGATTTACCGTTAAGACACCGTAGTTACAAGCCTACGATACCCGTGCTCCAAACGAATGCTGGAGAAAAGCCTCGCAACATCGCAGGAGAAAATCAGCCGAAAATCAGTGACGACACCTCAAGAAAAAAGTCGGGAGTATTGCGACACCCAAGTTAAAGTAATAAGACACCTCTGTTAAACAAATACGACACCCCAGTTATGCTCGGCCGAAAATCCTTCGCGACACCGCAGTTCAAACATCATGATACCCTAGCAACAATGCTACGACACCAGTACTTATAACCTTATGACACCCAAGGAGGAATTCGGCCAAAAATCATTCGTGATACCGCAGTTAAAATTAAATCTATTTTTACATTTGTAAAGTTACGTATTGGAAGAGGAAGTGTATATCCCGAGGAAGATAGTGTCTTTTCATCTGCCTTGGTTCCATTCATGCGTTGTCGCGTGGCCTTGTGGCGCTCGAGGTGTTATTCAAATATATTATAAAGAGCCCATCCTTTCAATTCTTTTGCTTTTTATTTTCATTGTTTCTCCTGCGTCTCCATTTCTCCGAGTTCAGGTTAGCTTCTTCTTCTTTCTCTTTTCCTTCTTCTATGGATCCCAACCAAGATAGGAAAGGTAAAGGTCCTATGATCGAACCCTCTCGGGAAGAGATCATCCAGGCGCACCGTCAGGCTCTTGGGGGTGTAACCATCCGTGGGGAACAACCGGCCACGGTCCGGGAGCCTACTGGGGTCCTGTGACCATTACCTGGACCATCGTCCCAATCCCCTAGGGTTTCATCCTCATCCACCAGTCATGAGGTAGCATTTCCAGTCGCTACTCCTAAATCCGTGGTCCGATGGAGATCGCCTCAATCACGACCTCTCAGAACCTTAGGAATCTTAGGGCCCGGTTTGGGATTCCTGATAGTATCCGACTTTCTAGCGCCCTTCCCGAAGATAGGGTAACCTCTATGCAACCGGGGAGGGTTGCACTATACGAGGAATTCTTCAAGTGTGGTTTACGGTTGCCTTTCCATCCTTTCTTCATGAACTTGTTAGATAAGTATCGCCTTATCCCGGCGTAGCTAACCCCTAATTCCATTCGTATTATCTATTCATTTTTGGTACTTTGTCATTTCTACGGGGCTTCTGCCCGGCTTTCCTTATTTAGGGCTCTGTATAGGATTCGAAACCCTAAAAAGCCTGGGTGGTGGAATTTTGTTTCTAGGCCCAAGAGAATTCTTAGGCTCAATCTCCCTTCCAAAATTAAAGGGTGGAAGTCCCGGTTCTTCTACGCACATATAGAGGGGTGAACGCAAACTAGGGTATTCTCGATACTAGTTCTAATCAAAATTCTGCTATCGAAGAGAGGGATCAAGAACTATTTAAAGTTTTGGTGTCCACCATCGTCCCACCTAGTAAGGAATTATTATCGGAGGATAACCTTCGAGGGATCATATTCATGCCGGTGTCGCTGCCCACGGCGCTCGTGAGCCTCAAATTTTTTTATCTTAATTAGTGCTTTGTTCAGTCCTGTTATTTTGTTTGTTTTTTGTTTTTCGCTTTGTATTTATATACATGTATGAATACGTGTTTTGGCATGCATTTTCCTCTCGCATATTGTATATCCTGGGTCCCTTTTCATTTGCCCTGGGTCCTCTATTTGCAGCAATGAGGTTTTCCCAGGACTTGATAATTGCGGGCCTCCGAAAGAGGGAGGGGGATGTCCCCGATACCACAGGGATAAGGCCCAAAGGCCCCGCCGAAGAGAGCTGGGTCACTCGACCCAACCTTCGGCCGCCCTCCCCGAGGCTATCTTGGTGGAGGAGGATCAGGAAGGAGAGAGCCCTCCTGCCAGAATACCGATTGGAGGGCCTCCCCGTGCGAGCCCACCAGCAATAATCTTTCCTCCTCCTGAAGTCACCGAGGGGCCGTCCGGAAGTGGAGCAACAAGTGGGGTGGGGGTCGCAACACCTCCAGATTTTATCGAAACATCTCCACCGGGCCCGCAGTCACCGAGGGGGGTGGATGCTCCGGCCCCCTCGGGCGCCTCGAGAGGTCCATCTCAATCCTCGCAGACGCCCCGCCGAGGTACACCGTATAAAAGCCGCTTGTCAGAAATGATTCTAAAGCTCACCATCCTACCCAAATTTCAAGCTTTAATGAGGACCTTACCGTTGGAGGAGTCCTTTGACACGCTCTTTACAGCCACGCTCTAGGTAAGATCGAGGCTTTCCTCTCCTTTTCCTCTTCTACAGGTGCAGAATTTTTACGCTCATTACCTAACTAATGCAGATGTCCAACGGCCTCTTCATGATTCAAGAGGATCTAGTTAATGCCAAGTCCCGCATCGAGGGTTTGGACAAGGAGCTGTCGGAAACGAGGGCCCGGGAGTTGAAGGCATTAGATGACCTCCAGACCGCCCAGGAGGATAACCGTGCATGGCGGGAGAGGGCCGAGAAAGAGTTGCAGACCTTGGATGTCAAACTGTCGGATGTTATGGCGAGGTTATTGCCAACTGAAGAGAAATTAAGAGAGGCCTTTCTCCAGTTAGAACATACTGAAAACCGGACCGACAATGCAGAAGCCGCAGCCCGTGATGCTGCAGAAAAGTTTGTCTTGGCCGAGAATGAGGCAAAGGATGCTTTGGATAAAATGGTGGCGGTGGAGATGCGGGCTCAGGAGAGGGTGGCTGCGGTCGAGACTCAAGCTCGGGAGGCCGTCGAGAAATACAAAGGTTCCCCTGACTTTGCTTCGGAGTGTCGCAAGGCTGTCATGGTGCCTTCGTTCAGGGTTTTGAAAGGTGCAAGAGGAGACTGTCTCGGCTTTTCAAGCTAGGTGACCTCGAGCACCTTCGACCCACAGATGATGAGGAGACCTCCGACGCCGAGGTTGAGGATGAGTTAAGGGTTGAAGACGTAGCTGACGAACTGATGATAATTGAGGATCCCACCACCAGACCGATTAAAATAGAAGGGTCGATCGTAGGGGATGGACGCCCTGGGGACCAGTAAGGATGTGGCGAGATTCGATTTGATTGAGTTCCTTTTTTCTTTTTGTCTTTAATGAACTTCTTTGTGTAGGTTGATCAATATCGTCCTTTGAACAACATTTTGTAGAGTATGCCCCCGTGATGGATCAACATTTTGATGAATGAATGTCTACTTTCTTTCTTCTATTTACCTGATGATTTAGTTAACCGCCTATCGATCTTCAACATGGCACAAGAAGGGGGGGGTTCATCTATCCTCCCGGCCTTTTAAGGCTTACTCCGTATGCCAGTGTCGGGTACGAATTCATGGGCCATATCGTAGGCACTTTGGATTTAAGAGATAGCCGCGGAACATGGATTCTATAATTTCAACATTTGGGTCGCGGCTCGAGAGACCCTGTAGGGTTGCTCGATCTTAGGAGCTTAACTTGAGACCGCCTAGGTTTTTGAAAACTGCCTCGGGGGTAGTCGGATACCGGTCCGGGAGTTTGACTCGAGGCCGCCTAAGGTCCAGGACTTGAACCACCTCAGGGGTAAGTAATACCAATCCGGGGGTATCCTTAGGCCCATGGGGCCGCCGAGATCCTTTGAAAACTGCCTTGGGGGTAGTCGGATACCGGCCCGGGAGTTTGACTTGAGGCCGCCTAAGGTCCAGGACTTGAATCGCCTCATGGGTAAGTAATACCAATCCAGGGGTGTCCTTAGGACCGTGGGGCCGCCGAGGTCCTTTGAAAACTGCCTCGGGGGTAGTCGGATACCGGCCCGGGAGTTTGACTCGAGGCCGCCTAAGGTCCGGGACTTGAACCGCCTCAAGGGTAAGTAATACCAACCCGGGGGTGTCCTTAGGACCGTGGGACCGCCGATGTCTTTTGAAAACTGCTTCGGGGGTAGTCGGATACCGGCCCAGGAGTTTGACTTGAAGCCGCCTAAGGTCCGGGACTTGAACCGCCTCAGGGGTAAGTAATACCAACCCGAGGGTGTCCTTAGGACCGTGGGGCCGCTAAGGTCCTTTGAAAACTGCCTCGGGGGTAGTCGGATACCGGTCCGGGAGTTTGACTCAAGGCCGCCTAAGGTTCGGGACTTGAACCGCCTCAGAGGTAAGTAATACCAACCCGGGGGTGTCCTTAGGACCGTGGGGCCGCCGAGGTCCTTTGAAAACTATGCATATAGGAAATTTTCAAACATGTACATTCATTAATTCCTTGAATAAATACATTCATTACTGATGATATTGCCGGAGATTATCTGCATTCCAAGTCTGGAAATCGGTCGTCTATTTAGATCTTTAAGTCGGTATGCTCCACGGTGGAGGACTTCCGTGACCCGGTAAGGCCCTTCCCAATTCGGAGCCAATTTTCCCCCTTCTGTCAGTTTGGATATTTCAGCTCTTCTAAGGACCAAGTCTCCCTGGCGAAAGCTTTTCGGACGGATATGAGCATCATAATATCTTGCCATTCGCTGACGGTAGGCTGCCATCTTAACCTGAGCTCGGTCCCTCGCTTCATCAATGAGGTCGAGGCTGGCTCTTAAGTCGAGGGGTTGTCTGCTTCGTTATATGATTCCACTCGAGTACTCGGAAGGTCGATCTCGACTGGAATGACAGCTTCAGAACCAAAGACCAAGCTGAAAGGCGTCTCTCCTGTTGGTGCCCTAGGAGTTGTATGATACACCCAGAGTACGCTCGGGAGTTCTTCCACCCATCTGCCTTTAGATGTATCCAGTCGGGTCCTTAGCCCTCGTAGTATCGTACGATTCATGACCTCAGCCTCACCATTAGATTGCGGATGGCCTACAGAGGTGAGCCGATGAGTGATACCAAGATCGGTGCAAAAAGTCTTGAAGGCAGCATTGTCGAATTGTCTGCCGTTGTCGGTGGCAAGAGTATGAGGTATGCTAAATAGACAAATGACGGATTTCCAGAAAAAGGCCTTAACCTTGCTCTCTGTAATCTTAGCGAGTGCCTTGACCTTGACCCACTTAGTAAAATAATAAATGGCGACAAGCAGAAATTTCCGCTGTCCTGATGCTGGAGGAAAAAGGCCGAGGATGTCCATGCCTTATTGGGCAAAAGGTCATGGGGCAGAGAGAGGGCTCAGCTGGGAAGCCGATTGCCACTGGATACAAGCATGCGCTAGCATTGGTCGCATCTCCTTACCAATTCAGTTGCGTCTCCCTGCATGGACAGCCAGTAATATCCCTGTCGGAGAGCTTTACGTGCCAGCGATCTGCTCCCTAAGTGGTTCCGCATATGCCTTCATGAATTTCTTTAAGAATGTAATTTGCATCCGTCGGGCCGACGCATTTGAGAAGAGGCTGGGAAAAAGATTTCTTATATAACAGGCCGTCTAGCAATACAAACTTAGAGGCCCTCCACTTAAGCAGCCTGGCTTCCTCACGGTTAGCTGGGAGGACACCATCCTTCAAATAGCGGATGTAGACATCCATCCATGTTCCTTCCTGCATAACTGGTAGAACTTCCTCCACGGCTTCGGTGCTAGGTGTCTCCAGGTACTCAACATAAGTCTTACTCAGGGCGTTGTTCGTTGAGGTGGCGAGTCGAGCTAGCATGTCAGCCCTAGCATTCTCTTCTCTAGGGATGTAACTGATGGTGAAGTGATCTAGCAAGGGGATTAATAGATTGACCTTGTTGAGGTACCGAGACATGACAGGGTCTCGAGCCTCATATTCTCCAGCTACCTGGGCAGATATAAGCTGCGAATCGGTGAAAGCTCGGAGGTACTTGATTCCCAGCCCGTGCGCCAGTTTGAGTCCAGCTAATAAGGCTTCATATTCAGCCTGATTATTGATAGCCTTGAAGACAAAACGGAGGGCGTACTCCAACACCACGCCCTCTGGGCCAGCAAGAATAAGACCAACCCCACTCCCTTGGGAGTTAGAGGCCCCATCGACATGAATGATCCAAGCTTCACTATTCTCATTGCCGCTGTCCGGAAGACTTTGAGAGGGATTTCCTTGATGCTTTTCAGACCAGGTACATTTGACTAAAAAGTCAGCTAGGACATGGGATTTCAAAGCCGCTCGGGGCTGAAAAGAGAGATCAAACTCCCCCAACTTAATCGCCCACTTAGCCAATCGGCCAGAAGTATCAGGACGAGATAAAATGGCTCTGAGAGGCTGATCGGTGAGCACAATTATGGGATGGGCTTGGAAGTATGGTCTGAGCCGTCGAGCGGAGATAACCAGGTCAAAGATAACCTTCTCGGTTTTGGAATATCTTTCTTCTGCACCGTGAAGCACCTTACTCATATAGTACACAGGCTTCTGAGCGGCATGTTCATCGATGCGCACCAAAACGGAGCTAACCGCCTCCGAGGAAGCCACGAGGTAAAGAAAGAGCTTCTCTCCTTCTTCTGGTTTGGACAGCAAGGGCAGCGTGGATAAGAATTCCTTAAGCTCCTCAAAAGCCCGCTGATAGTTTTCTGTCCATTCAAAGCCATCCGCCTTGCGTAAGACTTTAAAGAAAGGTAAACACCTCTCTGCCGATCTTGACAAGAAACGGCTCAAGGGGCTATCCTTTCGGTGAGCTGCTGGACCTTCTTCTTGCAGGCCGGCCACCTTATATCGAGAATAGCTTGAATCTTCTCCAGGTTTGCCTCAATTTCTTGCAGGGTTATCAGGAAATCCAAGAATTTCTCGGTGGTAACTCCAAATGCACACTTGCACGGGTTGAGCTTTATTCTATGAAGCCAGAGGTTGTGGAACGTTTCTTGCAGGTCAGCAACATGATTGACAGCACAAGTGCTCTTCGTCAGCATGTCATCTACATACACCTCCATGTTGCGGCCGAGCTGATCCTTGAAAACCTTATTCATAGTCTTTGATAGGTAGCTCATGCATTCTTCAATCCGAAGGGCATTACTTTGTAACAATAAATGCCCTTCTCAGTGATAAAAGAAGTATGCTCTTCATCTGGGGGATTCATTTTTATTTGGTTGTATCCTGAGAAAGCATCCATGAAGCTAAGAAGTTCATAGTCAGAGGTAGAATCCACCAGCTGGTCGATCCATGGCAATGAAAAGCTGTCCTTGGGATAGGCCTTGTTAAGGTCAGTATAGTCGATGCAGATTCTTCACCCTCCGCTGGCCTTCCGGACCATGATCACATTAGCTAGCCAGTCATGGTATTTTGCTTCTCGAATATGACCAGCCATAAGCAATTTATCCACCTCCTCATCTATGGCTCTCTGCCGCTCAGGAGCGAAACTCCTTTTCTTCTGGTGGATCGGCCGACATCTGGGGTTGATGTTAAGCCCGTGGGTAATCACCTCTGGAGGGATACCGACCATATCCATTACCTTCCAAGCGAAGACATTCGCATTTTCCCGTAAAAAGGAGAGGAGTTGGCTCCGGGCTTCAGGGGGAAGGAGTTCGCCGACTTGCACGATCTTTGTTGAGCCATCCTCCAGAGGGTAAGATATCAGACGCTCCGCCGACTCTCCTCTCCACTCGGTCTCCCTGAGGTCGAATGACTCGGTGACTGGGGGAATTATCGCCATCTGAGGGCTGGGAGACAGATGATAACAAGGCCTCACCGAATCCATCTCTCCATACATTTCACCAATTCCCTGGTTAGTGGGGAATTGCACTAGTAGACGCTTAGTGGATATGACTGCGTCCAGTATGTTCAATCCAGGCTGGCCAAGAATGGCATTATACACCAAGGAAACCCGGACCATCAGGAAATCCATCATGACCGTACTCTGGCGCGGTGGCGATTCCGCTATCACAGGCAGGGTAATCTCGCCCTCCACCTGTATGGAGTCCCCTGTGAAACCGACTAAAGGAGCAGTCACAGGTCGAAAAGAGTTAGGAGACAAATCCATTCGAAGAAATGCATCATAGGTAAGCACGTTGGCAGAGCTTCCACTATCAATTAGAATCCTCCTTACAGGGTGCTTAGCGATCATCATAGAAACAACGATGCTATCATCTTTTACAACATTACCCCCTGCTATATCTCCCTTAAAAGGGATTACATTTTCTAACTCCGCCTCCCCTCTTGGCCTCTTAGAGGATGATGCCCCCTCGCGAGTAATCATGCCCACCATCCGCTCCGTTAGGGTGTTGTAATGTTGGCCTGAATAGGAGGAGGTCCCATCAAGGCCGGAACAGGCGGAGTTTCCTTCTTCTGAATGTACTGCCCAAGATATCCCCTCTGAATGAGCTCTTCAATGGCATGTTTCAGATTATGGCACTCCTCAGTATCGTGACCGTAATCTCTATGAAAGCGGCAGTAGTTGCTTTTATCATGCATGGCGCCTTTCTTCAACGGAGGATGACGCCTAAGATAAGGCTCGTTTTCAATTTTCATGAGGATATGAGCTCGGGGCGCGAGGAGGGGTGTAAGATGGTCTTCCCTGGGGGCGAGGCTTGTACGGCGGTCAGTTGGTCGGCACAAAGGTTTGGACTTCTTAGGATGAGGCCCGCTTAACTCCGGGTGGGTCGGCCTTTTACCAGTCCTCCCTTTGGCACCCCTCCGAGATGAATTAGTCTCGTCGGCGCGGATGTATTTTTGTACGCTACTTAGGAGATCAGCATAAGAACTGGGAGGTCTCTTGTCTAGAGAATAAGTGAAGCGGGAGGGACGAAGCCCCCGCTTCAGGGCCAGAGTAGCTACAGTGTCATCAAGGTGATAGACCTCCAGGGTTGACACCTTGAACCGAGTCACAAAGTCTTTTAAGGACTCTCCTTCCTTTTGCTGCACAGAAAAAAAACTGTCTGCCACCTGGAGAATCTTTCGACAGGCATCAAAATGGGTCAAGAAGGATCTCTCCAATTGCTGGAAGAAATTAATACTGCGCAGAGGCAGGCAAGAATACCAAGCACGGGCAGCCTTTCGGAGAGTGGCCAGGAAGGCGATACACAAGAGGGCGTCAGTTTCCCCCTGGACCTACATAATAGCCTTGTAGCTTTCCAGGTGATCCAAGGGATCAGTAGTACCATCATAGGGGCCTAATTGAGGGAAGCGGAACCTCTTTGGAATGGGTTCCTCATAACCCGCCAGTAAGAGGAGGGCGGGCGTCATAATCTGACCCAGGCTGATTATTGAGTCTCTGGCTAAGCTCCTCCAGCCTCGGTCCTGTTCGTCGAGGCGCCTCTCCATCTGGTCAGTCATATTTCCCCCAGCTGGTTCAGGGGAATGTGAGAAGGATCGATGATGCCACCGACGGTGCTCCTTTCCCCCGCCGCCTGACAGGAGGGCTACCCGAGGAGCAGGTAAGAGAATGCGAGCCACCTCGGGAGCCTTGAGAATGAGGTCCGACCAAAGTGTAAGGGTAAAGATGCCTCATTGGAGGGGACCTCCCTCGGGTAGACTGCCGGCTAACAGGAGTAGCCGATCTGAGCGGCGGTGGCGGTTCGGGCTGTTGCCTAACTCCTTTGGAATGCTGCTCCTGTAGCTGCTGAACCATTCCGACAAGAGCTTGAACTTGTTGTGTAAGGGTGGCCAACTGGTCCTGGGGAGTAGCTGGCACTGATAATGGTGGGGAAGGAATAGGGGGGTTGTCCCTTGTCGGTTCGGTTGGGTAAAGAGGTTTTCCAATACAATCAAGGGCGAGAAATGCTCCCCGACTGATTGGAAGGATTCTCCCTCGGAGATCTCGCATCCATGCCCGAAGGTTCGCCCCCTTCCTGGTGCACCAATATGTTGGTTCCTGATCACCAAGTGACCTCGCAGGCTTCGAGTATTGATGGCCAAGAACACAGCCATGAGCTTCTGGAGCTCGAATTGAAGAAGAAGGATGTGGATGTTTTTCTCCTTTTCTTTGTTAAAAAGAAGGTGTGTTTAAATAGTATCCTTATTCACCTTATATCTCTCTCCTTTCTTTCCGGTGAGCCATCTTTCTTTCTTTTTTTTTTGTCCCCGCGCTCGCCACGTGGTCATTCTTAATAAGTTACCCTCGAAATTTTTTAGGAGTTTGCTCAAGGAGCTTGCTTGCTCAAGAAGCATGGGATCTTCATGATGGATTTTGATCTTTCAAGAGAATATCAGAATTCATGGAAAGTTATCTGGCTTTGAAGTAGTTAATTAGTACCTCCTTTATCTGAGTCTTTCGATGAACGGTGACTTTCCCAAGTTTGCTTACATGAGCCATTAAAGCATTATGATGGTCGATGATTTTCGAGCCTCATCTAGACATGACAGCTTATCGTATTAGGTGCTTCTAATATGAGAGCAGCTAGAGAGCTTTAGATATAAGACTGGAAGGGGCCATCTAGGTCTTAGGGGCCACCTAGGGCACTGGGGCTACCTAGAGCTCAGGGGCCGCCTAGGGTCCAGGGGCTGCCTAAGGCTCAAGGGCCGCCTAGAGCTTTCCCTGCCTTCCTATGATGACTACTAACCCTATCACTATCTTCTCCTGTATCTAACATTATAGCGTTGGAAATTTTATGTGTGAATTATCAATAATTGATAGTGATTTTAAATTTATAAAATTGGTTAAATAAATTTAATCTAATGATACAAGCAGAATGAGTTCGCTATATATATGTGTGTGTGTGTGTGTGTGTTGGGTTCATATAGTTTAAACTTAAGCACAACTCTGTTGATGATGTGGTTGACAGATCGTGTGGATTAAAGTTTAATAATGAACCATAATGAAAGGGCTTATTAAAGGTTTATTGTAAATAAAATAAATTCCCTTTTCTCTTCTATATGTATAATTAATTTTTTCTATCAACAAAACCATTGGATAAGCGAGAAAAGAAGATCTAATCCCAGCATCCCAAATGAGTGCTTCTTTATTGAAAGATTTTCTGCAACTAGCCCAAATAGGTATATCTATGAATTTATATTATTAAAATTACACACATATGGTTTTTTTTTAATTCCTATGCATCAATCTTTTTGTTCATGCAAGTAATATAGCTTTCAAATGTCCAAACCACAGTGCATTGATATGGACATCTTCCTAACTTGTGGACCAGAAAGATACGGTCTATGTTGTTGGCCACTTGGTTTAGTTGCAAATAGAAGAATGACCACCTATTTCATGGAAGGTTCCTTTTACTTTGGTCAAAGATAGATGGATGTTCACAGATTCAAACAACACTAATTGAATCGTTCCACTTTTTTCACAGATTTCCAAGGCATGCATGCACTACTCTACCATCCTAATTCTGAAGTCTTATTATTAAATTTTTAAAATTTAATATGATCGTACCATGAAAGAGAGAGGTGATCAACACTGAAAGAGAGAGTGAGGGATCCAATTTTATTGCGCATGTATGAGGCGAAGAGGGCAGTGGGACATGCAACAAAATATGAAAAAGAAATCTTGTCGTATTATAGTTTTTCATAAAAAAAATATGAGTATCTTCATCAACCTAATATTCTATATGTTAATATAAATATGAAAAAGAAATCTTGAAAGCCTTCACCAGTCGTTGCCTTTGGGCATCTTGTCTCGATCTGAGCAAAAAAAATAAATTATTATATTTGATCTTGTTTTTAATAAATAATGATGCAGAAATAAAAAAATAAATCTCTCTCTGTCCCTCTTTATCTCCCAAGATAACCTTGCTTTACCCGCTGAAGCCGACCAACCCCGGCCAAAGAAGTAGCCGTAGATCCTTTTCGCAACCAATGGAAAGCAATCCAACGGACCAGATCTCAACCCGATGCCACGTGGTCGCCGTGCCGTACCCCGGCAGAGGCCACGTCAATCCCATGATGAGCCTATGCCGGCTCCTCGCCTCTCGCGGCCTCCTCGTCTCCGCCGTGGTCACCGAGGAGTGGCTCGGCTTGCTCGGCTCCGGCTCTGCGCCACCGCTGCCATCCAACCTCCGGCTCGTCACCATCCCCAACGTCATCCCCTCCGAGCGGAATCGCGGAGCCGACGTCAACGGCTTCCTCCAGGCCGTCTACACCAAGATGGAGGGCCCCGTCGAGCGGCTCCTCCAGCGACTCGAGCCGCCGGTCGGCTCCATCGTAACGGACTCTTTCCTCGTGTGGGCAGCCGAGATCGGCAGGCGGAGGAATATTCCGGTGACGTCGTTTTGGACGGAGGCGGCGTCCGTGCTTTTAGCCTTGCGTCGTTTCGGCGAGCTCGACGCCGAGGGGCAAACACCGGTCGAGTTATCAGGTACGTCCATCATATAATACGCGGTCGGATGCGTCCGGCTTGCGTCAGGCAGGCAGAAGGCGGTCGATTTTAATTTTTATTATGGTTCATTTGATTTCTCAAAAAAAAAAATTGTTCATTAATTAAAGATATTATTATCGAGCCCAAAAGGGCCGTCTATTCTGGCTGCCAAAAGAAATAAAAATATTGGAAGGCCTTTGTTGGCTTTTAATGGCAACAAAGGCTTATTTTAAGGATTGAGCTGAGTTATTTGTTCAATACAATGCCTTCGCTCATGTGTGCCATCCATTGTATTTTTAAATTTTCTTTTATTTATCATATCAATGTTATTTTAAATAAAAAAAGATAATGATATGTAGCTCGGATTAATAACTCCTAAAAGCTAATATAGATCTTCTATCGAACACTTTACTTTATTAAACCTCATATTTTATGGCATCAATTCGGCCCCAACTTAAAGAAAGTAACGTGTAAACTATATTTTAAAATTAAATTTATCTAAGCTATTTTTTATGATTTTTTATAAATTTTACTATTCAAAAACTTTATAAAATGCCTTTCAACCTTATGCTCCTAACTTCCCTCACCATCTATCAAAGGAGCCTCGGTCCACTTGCTTTAAGATTCAAGCTTCGGTTGTTTGTGTGCTTGATCTCCAACGAGCTTTGCCACTCTCTGCGATCAATCCTCTTCGGTTAATGGCTTCAGCTGTCCCTCCTACTCCAATGGCTGCGGATGATGCTAAGGAGAGTCAAAAGCCTTGGAGCAGGGTTGCGGAGACCAGCTTCATTTGGGTTTCTCCTTCCCCATCACCGGAAGTGGTGGCGATGCTGGAAGTCCATTTTTCCGATATAGTCCAAGTTCCAGCAGCGGCTCTGGAGGAGGCAATTGATTGCTGGAAGGAGAAGGCCATCTTGGCTAAAACTTTCCATCGCTGGGTTCCATCGAAAGCCATCATCTAGGAATTCCAGTGAGCGGGTGTCCCCAGCGACTTCGAACCTGTAAGTCTGGCTCACCATTGTCATATCTTTCATTTTGCTGATTCTCAAGCTAAAGAGATGGTGTTGGAAAGGCCATGGGTAGCCAACGGCCAATCGATCGCCACTGAGGGATGGCGATCGGAGTTCATTCCGACGGTGGACTCCATGGCTTATGCCCTTCTTTTGGTGTGGCTGCCCAACCTTCATCTGAAATTTTGGAATGATGAAATCTTGAGAACTATTCTAGCGCTGGCGGGCCACTTCGTCTACTCCGACTCTGCTACCCAACTGAAGAACAGGGGGGGTTTGCATGGACGTGCATGTGAATTGATCTACGGAGTCCGCTTCGGTCAGGAGTCCGAGTACAGGGGAAGGGATCAACCTTTTGGCAACAATTTGCATACGAACATCTCGAGGGGATCTGTTCCAATTGCGGGTCGCTGCACCTCACTGGCCCTATTCGTCATCACCTCTGCCCACTGATCCAAAGAAGTCATCGCATGATCTAATTACGACCCATGGATGGTGGCTATTCGCCAACGGAGGTCTTCCTTTGGCCACCCACCGAAGCCGAAGAAAAAGACCCATTCTGCTCCAAACACTGCTACAAATGATCCGTGATCGGCTTCAGTTCCGCGCTCGGCCCCATCGTTGGATGGCTACCAGGAGCCGAGGAAGTTGGCTCGCCGATGCATTCAGAAGTCAGGCAAGGCCCTGGTCATAGCTGCCGAGGTCCCGGACCAAGTTATCACTAGGACAAAGGAGATTGAAGGACTGTGTGCGGGTCTCAGTGAAAATGGAGTCATGCCGATTGAAGGACCGTGTGCCGGTATCAGTGAACCAGAGAGGGTTAAAATGACTAAAATTTAGTCTGAATGTTCTGGCCCTCAGCTAAAATTGAACCAAAAAAATAACTACTGAGAACCCATTTGCCCTACTTGGTACGGACAAATGGGTTGGCAGGCCCGTGGCTCATAGGGATGCCTACCCGGGTCCCTCAAAGCAGGCCAGGCCCCAGGAGACCCAACCTCAGTGGTTTGTCTCCAAAATTGAAAAACGAAAAGGAAAAAGTGTAGCTTCTACTTCAAAAATCACAATGGACAAATTCACTTTTATAGTTTCTCCGATCCCAGCTCAGGGTCCTGTTGCTTGGCTAGTAGGAGTGGTCAGGCTTCTTATAACCAGGGTACAGTCCATGAAGGGCAGAAGGTCCAGCCAACTAAGGTTGAGGGACGATGCCATGAGCCGATAGTCTCTTGTCTTAAAGTGGCAATCTAGGGGCAGGGCAATGATACCATGCTCTCTACTGAGTCCCCTCGGGTTGTAGAGACTGAAGCTGAGACTAATGCTCAATTGGTGGATAATCAATTAATCGATTGTACTACTTAGAAGGATGAGAGTGGTATTTTGTCTATTAGGTACCTTTCTAATAATGCTATATTGGAGGACCAGGTTGGGCGCCACCCTTCCCCAACTAGTAAATGAAGATTCTAATCTGAAATGTTAGAGAAGCTCAAAAACCTTCTTTTCGATCCTCTTTTGGGAGACTGATGTAGTTACATAATTTTGATATCGGTGTTCTTTTGGAAACCCAATTATCGGGAGACAGCCTGGCCCGATTTAGGAGACAGGTTACCAGATCTTGGTCTTCTATGCTGTGGAGTCAGAGGAACTATTTGATGAAATTTTGGCCATTGAGCGCAACGCTTCTATTATGGTGGATGCCTTTCATCAGTGCAATCAACAGATTGCTCTTGTTATCTCAGAGAAAACTTCGACCCCTGGCTCCTCTTGGGTGTATATGCTAGCACTGAATTTAGGGAGAGGCATGTCCTATGGTCTGGATACTCTCTCTTCTTGCCCAGGGACTATCATCCATCATTGCCGGTGACTTTAATTGTATCATTGGGGCCAATGAAAAAAAAGGTGGCAGGCAGATTATTGGCTCAGTGGAAATTTCTGAGTTCAGGACCTTCATCTCTTCTGCTGGGTTGCTGGATTTGGGATTCTCGGATTCCCAATTCACCTGGTATAACAATTGCCAGGGTTCGGCTCGTGTCTGAGAGAGATTGGATAGAGCCATGGCTACAACCCAATGGCTTCAAAAGTATCCTTTTGCTACCGTTACTCACATTCCCAGGATTGCCTTCAATCACTGCCACATACTGATATCCACTGAGGTCAAATCTCATCAGCGAAGACAGTTTAGATTCGAGTAGTTCTGGACTTCCTATTCCTCGGCTCGATCCATCATATCCCAGGTCTGATATATACCTGTGAGAGAAAATGCTATTTATCAACTTTCTAGGTGTCTGGAGTTAGCAAGATGCAGGCTCTCTAGATGGAACACACTAGAGGTTGGGGACGTCGTGAGGAAAATAGAGCAGGTGGAAGCTGATATTGCTACCCTTCATACCAAAGAGGATCAGGAAGGCAGTCTTCCTAATTCTGACCTCATTTCTCTCTGAGCTAAGCTTGCTCCTTACCACTCTCTTCTTCAATAGCAAAAGACTTATTGAAGGTAGAGGCTAGGGTACAGTGGATTCGTGACGGGGACCGCAATACCAGATTTTTTCATCATGCCATCTTGAAGCGACATGCTGCCAACAGGATGTTAGAAATTGTGTCCTAAAGCCAATCAACTAACATGTAGATGATTATGCAAGTTGTATATATATATAAATTATTAATCAATAAAATGTTTATTTGGCAGTTCATCACATTGCATCTTCCTAAAATAAATTCTTTTGTGATGGAGTCCTTAGAACCATAATTGATTCAATAAAGAGAGGGTTTATTGAGTGGTTCTTAAAATAGTCGTGACCAAATGATATATAGTATGACATGCAGTTGAGGTGTATGACATCTCACTGAACATGACTAATCTGTAAAACACTCTTATGCCAAGAGGTGTTCGTGAAAGGATATGAATATAAGTGTTCCTCTAATCCAAGATCATCATGGTAGCTTGTAAGCAACCCACTATACTTTGGTGCCAGACTACCTAGATTTTTAATCCAGCGATAGAAGGTTTCTGGGTGCAGTAAAGTACTTGTGGAGCGGTGAGTGGATCAAGATAGGATTGACCCCTCTAAATAGTTTGGAATAAATGTCTTGTGAGAAGTCACAGGACTTGTGGAGTTGAGCCACTTTATGGTGAGCTGATTAAGGGTTAACTGTTAAACCCTAAGTCATCTTGAGCATTGAGGGTCAAAGGGATGAATTATATGGTAATCATATGCCAGAGGTTCTTGATTGTTGCTCTACAACCTTTAGCCTATTTGGACGTTGGGTGTCATTGCTAGATGACGACTTCGATTAGTATTGGATGTGGTTCAGAGTTACCGACTTAGTGTTTGAACCTATGGAATAACACACCATAAGGGATTCTACCTGACTTGATGATTGAGAAACTAAATGTTAGTAAATTAATTGAAGGATTAAATTGGCAATACGATTGCTGGCTAGCTCAATTTGATTGAGCTATAAAAATCTGGGTCAAATCAAATAGGATTTGGTTTGAGCTCAATTTAGGTAAGCATAATGTTAACATCCTTATCCATTTAAATTCAAATTACGAATTTGAATTTCAAACTAATTTTTAATTTCAAGTTTAAATTTTGAATTCAAATTTTAAATTTGAATTTAAAATGAATGTTAATGACCTATTCCTAATTACCCCTCATTCCTTATCTTCTTTCCCTTTTTTCTCTTACGGTTTCTATTTTTGTGGGATTGATAATGAGCTTTAAAATGGATGACTTTTAGCTGAAAAGGAAGAGAAAGGATTTCTTCCTAATCTTTCACCCCTTTTCTCTCAACGTTTTTCATTTTTATGGGATGGATGATTGGCGTTAAAAGGGAAAATTTTTGGTTGAAAATGAAGATGAAGGATTTATTCCTTATTTTTCATCCCTTTTCTCTCCACGGTTTTCATTTTTATGGGACTGGTGATTGGCATTAAAAGTGACCGTTTTTGGTTGAAAAAGAAGATGAAGGATTTCTTTCTTATCTTCTAACCTTTTTTCATTTTATGGGACTGGTGATTGACATTAAAAAGAGAACATTTTTGGCTAGAAACGTTGGAAAAGAAAAAGATGGAGAGATGAGAAGTTTTTAGGGTAAAAGGGATTCTGGCTATATAGCTAGGAGAGAAAAAAAGGTTTTCTCCACAAGAAATATTCTCTATCAAATTTGATCCTTCATGTTCTTTTACAACTCCAAGAGTACCTTTGTGTTAAAAAGAAGAAATTTTATCGTCGAAGCCTTAGAGAGGAGCTAGCACTTCGAAAAGGCTGATCAGGACCAGAACCCTAGTGTGGATCACCTGTAGAGGCCATACACCTTTGTGTGGCTTGCAGAAGTACTACCTACCATCGCCTTTCATTGGTGTGAGAGTTGTTAAGCATTCAAAGGTAAAAGATTTTATAGTTATAGTGACTTAGATATGATCTAAGACACTAGGCCACAAACATAGATATGATCTATGCTATTTGTATTTACATAGATTTGATCTGTATACTTTTTTTTATACCTTTATATATAATTTTTATATCTTGATCCTATTGTAGGCTGATATTGGATTAGATCCAATATTTTATTGCTTACGTTGCTTATGTAATTTAGAAATTTTTATAATGCATACTTGTAGCCTAGAAATAGATTAACTAACACAAGATTCGGCGATTAGTTGATGAGGAGAGACATTATCAGGAGGATATCCTAGTCATTCGGGATCAGTTATTACACTTCTTCCAGTTCAGATGGACTGAGCATACTGGTGATGGGGCTCCTATTTACTAGGTTCCACCTTCCAAGAAGGTCTCTGCACATGAGAATGACCTTCTTATCAAACCGATTATAGCGGATGAGATATGCTTGGCCTTATGGAAACTTGCGCCTGACAAGGCTCCTGAGCCCGATGGGTTTTTGCCTTTCTTTTTTCGCCACTATTGGGATATTGTTGGCAAGAGGTTATTCAGGCCATCCAGATTGCCTTCCAATCCAAATCCATTTCTGTTGACTGGAACCGGACTTTTATCACTCTTGTGCCTAAGCGTACTGATGCTTCTATCCCTCAACACTATCAGCCCATCAGCCTGTACACTACCTTGTATAAGATCTATGTGCGCCTTTTAGTCTTCCGCCATATGATTCCTCGACTTATCTCTACTGAACAGGGGGCCTTTATCAGAGGGTGTAGCATTTCAAATAATGTCCTTATAGCCAAGAAGTTTATGTATAATCTTTAGAGAACCTCAGCCAGACAGTGTCTTGTAGTTGTTAAGCTTGATATGGAGCAAGCTTATGATAGATTGAGCTAGGTATTTTTGCATCGAACTCTTCATGAATTCAGATTTGATGGCCTATTTATTGATTGGATTATGGCCTACATTCAGAGGCCATCCTTCTCTCTGATCATTAACGAAAATCAGATCGATTTTTTTCACTCTGCTGCAGGGCTGAGACAGGGGTGCCCATTATCCTCTTTTCTGTTCATCCTGGCTGCGGACGATTTATCTCGTGCATTCTATCATGCACAGTAGGATTATCGCATTTCCCCCTTTATGGTGGGCCCCCCTGGGTCCCTTGGTCTATCATCTTCTGTTTGCGGATGACTGCATCCTACTAGGCCAGGCTACTCTTCGTAATACGGCTATTTTTGCTTCCATCATTCAGCGCTACTGTTAGGCTTCTGGTCGGAAGGTCAACTTACAAAAGTCTACGATCTGCTTCAGTCCGAAGACCACCAGTACAACTAGGGAAGTCATACACCAAACCTTGGGTATCTTTAGTAAGGCTAATCGACTATCGTACTTAGGGATCCCTATTACAGAAAGATGACCTCGTAGTAGTGATTACACTGATATCGAGCGATGGGTTCGTGATCGCATTGATAGTTGGCAGGTCACTGGTTTATCCATGATGGCAAGGATCACTCTTATACGCTTGGTTCTTGCTTCCCTTCCTCTGCATCTTCTATCTAATGCTGTCATCCTGATTACTTGCCTAAGGAGGATAGAGAGATGCTTCAGGGACTTTCTTTGGGCCTCTATGCAGGATGATCACGATATTCATCTTCAGGCATGGGACTTGGTATGCATGCTACTTCATAAAGGTGGTTTTGGAATTCAGTCACTAATAGTCAGAAGAGATGCACTGATTGTTAGATACACTTCACGGTTTCTTCTTGATTCGCACTATCTATGAAGCTCTTTTATGCATGCTAGATATGGTGACTGAACTCCTTCTATGGAGCTCTTTCAGCCTTCTCATGGGTATTCTTTCTTTTGGAAGAAGGTTTATCGGTATGCTCCGACTATTCTGAATAACATCTCGTGGATGATCGAAGATGGCTCCTCCATTGATGTTGTTCAGGACATTTGGATTTCTAATCTCCCCTTTTCCGATGGCCTACTTTTATTAGCACTGATGTTCTGAACAGTATGAGGGTTAAGGATCTGATCTCTCCTCCTGGCATACCTCTACGGTGACCTATTTATTTAGAGAGGAGCTTTCTCGTGGATTCTTTCTATTTTACTCATCCCGAGGCACACAGCCGATACTAGGTTATAGCGGAGATCTTGTCTTTCTAGGGCTTCCACCAGGGACCTTATGATGGTGTATAGGCCACAGCCTCAGGGCACAAGGAATGCTGCTTGGATTTGAAAGCTCCATATCCATCCCAGGGTTCAACCCTTTATATGAAAGATTATGTGGGACTGTCTTCCTACTTGTTCCCTACTCTCTGGGAGGAGACTGTCCATCTAGGCGACTTGCCCTTTGTGTGGCCAGAAGGAGGAGACTATAGACCATGCCATCATCAACTGTTCCAGAGTGAGATGGATCTGGCACAGGATGGGTTATTACTGTAGAGTGGATGATTCGAGCTCTTCGTGGTCTCTTTCTTAGATGACTTTTGGAGGACCACCAGCAACAGGGCGCCCTTTGGGCAGTTACAGCCTATCAGATTTGGTTATCATGGAACCTGCTTATCTTCACTGATGATGCTATATCTTTCCACATGATTGTGCGAAAAGTTAGATCTCTATCGGTGAATTTTGCAGTTCATCACAATGGTTCTGATTTTGTCACCTCTAGCCATTAAGGTTCCCTTGCTGCTTCGGCAGCGAACCGACATACGATTTTTATCTCTTGGGATTCCTCCCTCCAGGGTTTGTCAAAATCAACTTTGATAGAAGTGTTTGGGAAAGATTAGTAGGTTCAGCCTTTATTATTTGAGGGATCGATGGAGCTTTGCTGTCGGTCGGTGGTTTTGGCATCTTTGACTCCTCTGTCCCTATGGCTAAGATTTATACAGCTTGGGCTGGTATTTTCTACGCCTCATGGATTCTTCATGTTCATAGCCTTTTCATAGAGGGGAATTCTTTAACTGTCATCTGATGGCTCCGGATGGAAAGCTGCAACCAAGTCTCTATCAATCCTTTACTCCTCGACATTTGGTCTGTTCTTCGGGAAGTCCACAGAACCCATATCCGGCATATTTGTTAGAAAGCTAATTCTGCGGCTGATTGGGTAATGGCCTCTGTGGTCCATCATGCGGGGTTTTGAATATGGAATCAAATGACCTCTCTCCCCTTGTTATTAAGCAAATCTTATATTCTAATATATTCAGGTTGACTCGCACTAGAATAGTGTGATCATCCATTGTATCATATATATATATATATAAAGTCTTAAAAGTTACTAAAGCATTTTTAAAAACACTTTAGATCCCATAAAATATTAAGCACGACATTTGTAATTTTTTTAATGAAAGAAGTTAGGTAGTACCTACGGTTGCACTATGATGCTTCTCTATATTTTTAAATATTATAAATATTAACCATTCTATCTTATTTTAAATGATGCAGATGAATCGCATGTGTGATGGTACAGTAAATAAAATAGAAGATAAATAATTAAAACCAATTGTTTATTTTTTTTTATTTCAATTAAGCTCTGTAAATTATAAAAGCAAAATCTTATCATATATCTGACCCTTTTCCATTATGATAATGGAAAATAAATAAGAGCCATAATATGTCAGAAAACTAGTTGAAGCGAACTAACAAAAGATATTGAAGTTATCCTTCTAGGGATCCTTCTATATATATGTGCTCTACTTAATAAGAAAAATTGAGAGAACCAAACATAACTATGAGGAGGCAAAGAAGAAGTTTTCTTTTTCTGCGTACCTGTTGATTTACAAGAGAGTTAACTCTCCTCCTGAGATTGGAATCCTACTATAGTTTGGTGATTCTAAAGCCTTTATTTGAGTGGATTCCTGGTTATTCAATCTCTATTCTTATCTTTTAGTTGAGTGTCATCCAGGACAACATTATATCTCTATGATGCAGTGGTAAACATGAAAGATAGCAATGCTGCAAATCAAATTTTTCCTCTTCTTTTGATGCAATTAATCATGCAGTATCAAAGCTGAAATGGTTTCTTCTAAAATGACAGGCGAAGAAGTGGAAGCCCAGAGCTACCTTCCTCTTTGGAGTTTCACTTCTTCAGGTTCACTTGACTTCTTCTTGTCTACCGACTCTGACCGAGATTACTACAGGGCACTCGTACGAACGATCTCTTGGTTCAATAAAGCTGAAGGTCTCCTCCTCCCACTTTTTATGAGCTTGAAAGCCATGCAATAGATGCTCTCAAGTCCAAGCTCCCTCTCCCCATCTATCCAATAGGCCCTCTCATCCCCTACACGACGCTAAACAATCCCCACTCATGCGACGCCAACTCCACCAGCAGCTATTTTCAATGGTTGGATTCTCAACCAAGGAGCTCAGTGCTCTACATTTCTCTCGGCAGCTTCATGCCACTTTTAAGCACTCAGACGGAAGAGATGGCGTCGGGGCTTCTTGCAAGCGGCGTGCGCTTCCTATGGGTTATGCGTGAAGAGTCCGAGCTTCTTCAAGAGCAGAGAGGAGAGATGGGCTTGGTGGTGCCATGGTGTGACCAACTGAGGGTGCTGTGCCACCCTTCTGTGGGTGGTTTCTTGACGCATTGTGGCTGGGGTTCGACGATGGAGGGTGTATTTGCCGGCGTGCCGATGCTTACCTTCCCTTTGATATTCGATCAGCACCCAAACAGTAAGCTAATTGTGGATGATTGGAAGGTTGGTGTCAGGTTAAGGAAATCACCAGAACAGGTTGTAGGGAAGAAAGAGATTGCAAAGGCGGTGCATGACTTGATGAACTTGGACGCCGCGGAGAGCAAGGAACTAAGGAGAAGGGCCACAGAGCTCAAGGAGAAGTGTCACAGGGCGTTGGGAGATGATGGCCCATCAACCGTCAACCTTGATGCCTTCGTACAAGAGATTTTAGATAAAAAATATCGCAGTGCTTGAATTACTATGCCTAGATGATGCTTTGCTACCTAAGACGGGAGAAAACCAACCTTTGTTGTCTGAGCCATATATTTCCATATTTCAAGAGTTCTTTGTCGATTCGTTCTTTTATTTCATCAACCTTGTGGTTGGTTATGATGCACTTAAAAAAAAAAAAAAACTGGCTTGTTTATTTCATCAAAATAGTTACAGATTGTTAAATAAGCAATGAATTCTCTATTAATTATTCTCATAATTTGTATGCATAACAAATTGCAAAAGAATCTAGCTAGGTTGAATTCTTATGCCATTTAAATCAATTAATGCCGTATTAATTTGCAGTCATTAATATATCATATATATCTTCTGATCATATTTTTTTGAAAGAAATTTTATAAAATTGAAAACTATAAATAATATATTAAATATCATGTGACCTTATCCTACTTGTCATATTGGTGTTCTTTCATTATTTTCATTATTTTTTATATATTCATTTTCTCTTTTTATCTTTTATTTCACTCTCTTCCTTTTATTTTTTTAAGGTTTTTTTTTTTTCATCTCTTCTTCTTGTTTTCTTTCTTTATTTCTCCTCCTTCTTACATCAAGACATTGATTGGAAGATTTAAATACGATCATCAGGATCTATATATGCTTGACTAAATCTAGTCTTTCCTTCGTGCCATTTGCCCACACAGCTAAGTGGCTGGAGAAAATTGGAATCAGTCTACCATTCGAAATATAGTATATTTTATAAAGGAGCATGCGCCTAAATTTATCAAATTGACTTCCAAGTTGCTCGCAGGTCCAAGAAAACTTTTTCAAAAGTAGATGAGCACGTGATGCAAACCATCAAGAAATTTTTTTTCAACTGTGATTTAGTACTACAATCAAAGTTTACTAAATGGTAGGTAAACAAAAATTAATCGGATCGAACTTTCTACAATAACCATGTTTTAAATGAAGATTGAGATGCTTGTAAAAGAAGTAAGAATAAGACAAAAAGAGAATCATTCCATTCATATCTAGAGTATTGCATCTAAATTTTATTCAACAAAATAATTTACTGAAGTAAAATATGAACGCATAGATAATGAACAATAAATTTTTATGATTCATTTCAGTCAAATTATGCAAATGAACAAGCTTACTACAGAATAGTCGATCATGACACATAATATCTTTATTTATGTTATAAAATAAATTATCATATTTAATTTTATTTTTAATAAAAATACTATATTTTATTATCTTAACGTATTATAGTTTTTAATAAAAAAATATGAGCAGCTTCATCAATCTAATATTCTATATGTTAATATAAATATGAAACAGAAATCTTGAAGGCCTTCACCAATTGTTGCTTTTGGGCATCCTGTCTCCATCTGGGCAATAAAATAAATTATTACATTTGATCTTGTTTTTAATAAATAATGATGTAGAAATAAAAAATAAATCTCTCGCCGCCCCTCTTTCTCTCCCTCTCTCTCTCTCTCTATTTAAGTATTTAGCCTTCCCTCTTTCTCTCTCTCTTTCTCTCGCCGCCCCACGTGAAGCCGACCAACCCCGCGAAAAGAGTTGCCGTAATTCCTTCTCGCAACCAATGGAAAGCAATCCAACGGACCAGATCTCACCCCGCTGCCACGTGGCCGCCATCCCGCACGCCGGCAGAGGCCACATCAATCCCATGATGAGCCTGTGCCGGCTCCTCGCCTCCCGCGGCCTCCTCGTCTCCGTCGTGGTCACCGAGGAGTGGCTCGGCTTGCTCGGCTCCGACTCTGCCCCACCGCTGCCGCCCAACCTCCGGCTCGTCTCCATCCCCAACGTCATCCCCTCCGAGCGAAGTCGCGGAGCCGACATGAACGGCTTCGTCCAAGCCGTCTACACCAAGATGGAGGACCCCGTCGAGCGGCTCCTCGAGCGACTCGAGCCGCCGGTTGGCTCCATCGTAGCGGACTCTTTCCTCGTGTGGGCAGCCGAGATCGGCAGGCGAAGGAATATTCCGGTGACGTCGTTTTGGACGGAGGCGGCGTCCGTGCTTCTAGCTTTGTGTCGTTACGGCGAGCTCGGCGCCAAGGGGCAAACACCAGACGAGTTATCAGGTACGTCCATCATATAATACGCGGCCGGATGCGTCCGGCTTGCGCAGGCGGCCAGGTACGCCCATCATATAATTTTTATTATAGTTTTTTTGATTTCTCAAAAAAAAAAGTTATTATTCATTAATTAAAGATATTATTATCGAGCCTAAAGAGGCCGTCAGAATTTCTGGCTGCCAAAAGAAATAAAAATATTGGAAGGCCTTTATTGGCTTTTAATGACAACAAAGACTTATTTTAAGGGTTAAAAGGATAAAGCTATTAATTTTGTTTCGAATTATGTTTTATTTTAGTTCATGAAACAAAATATTTTGATATCGAAATGCTTTATTTCGATATATATATATATATATATATATATATTTTTATAAATAATAATAAAAATAAAGATAAAAGATGAAAGTTATGTTCATAATACATAAGTTTTATCATCAACAACAATGTATGAATAGATAAAAAATAAAAATTTGTGTTCACAATTCATTCTCTTCATCAATACCATAAAGATAATGATCTTCATCTTCTACTTGCATATGAGCACTAATTCATATATTCAAATTAGTGTCATCCTCATCATCAAATGCAATATCTTCTTTATCATCTAAAGTTAAAGCAACTAATGAAACTTCAATTATCTTTCAACTTAAATATTCTTCATCAAGAAATTCAGGCTCTTCAAAAATCCATTCATCTAATAAATCTATGTTATCAAGACTCATAGGATCTAAAAATTTTTTTCTCTTCTTCAAATTCTTATAAAGAAGATAAGAAAAGAAAAAAAAAGTACGGCATATAAAATTAATTTGAGAAACATATAATGAACATAATAGCAAGATCTTTTTTACTTTTTTCAGAGCTTGAGATTATATCTCACAAAGACTAAATCATTTAGTCTTTTATGTTCAAGCCTATTACGTTTTTTGGAATGAATAAATTCAAATTTACTTCAGTTTTTTTCGCATCCAATTGCACTACAACATTGAAGGATTCTAATAATAAACTTTTGAAGTTCTGGAGTATCATTTCCAAATTGTTCCCATCATGCAACTAATTAGAAGGAGATTATTTATTAGTAACTTTAGAGAAGAAAATAGAAATCAATAAAAGTAAAAATGATTAAAAAAATTGATTAGATGTATGGTTTTATTTATTTGTTAATATTATATATATATTAAAATGATCCTAAAAGATTTAAGAATTCATAAATTAGTCTTTGAAACATATTTTGCCGAAATAGCTGAAACATGCTGAAATGGTCAAAACACACTGAAATGATCGAAAAAATTTTCGAAGCAAAACATAGGGCTCATCTTTTCAGATAAGCCATCGAAACAATCGAAACGAAACGAAATTGAAAGGGTTCAGTCGAGTTATTGTTTTATAATTTTTTTCAAATAATTTCACTGAAGATTTTAATTTGATGCCTTCAACCCTTTATACCATCTATTGTATCTTCAGTTTTATTTTATTTATTATTAATATTATTTTAAATAAAATAGATGATAATAATATGATAGCTCAGCTTAATCATCTATAAAAATTCATACAAACCTTCTATTAATCACTTCACTTAATTAAGCTACATATCTTATGGCACTGCTGCATCAATTCAAAAAGCAATGTGAATACAATGGATTTTTTAAAAATAGGGTTTTTGGAGGCTAGATTTTTATAATTTATTTTGTTAAAAATAAGCTTCAATTTCACTGTTAAAAAGCTCTGTAAAATGTTTTTAGTCCCGTGCTATTCTCTTATGCCTTTCACCACCATGACTTCAGTAATTTCTTTTAAAAAAAGTAGCCAAATATTACATGGGATTTCACCCCCATGACTTCAGTAATTTCTTTTAAAAAAAGTAGCCAAATATTAAAAATATTAATTATTTGATTTTATTTTAATAGATGAAAATACATCACATGTATGATATTATAGTAAATAAAGTAGGAGGTAAATAGTTGAAACTATATCTTTATTTTTTTTATTTCAATTAAGCTCTGTAAATTACAATAGCAAAATCTTACCATATATCTAACCCCTTTTTGTTATGGTGATGGAAACTAAAGAAATTTTAAATTTAAAAAATTTCAATTCCTAAGAAAATAGAATCATAATTTTTAAATATATAAAAAAAATTAGAGGAAATCTAAAACTTTAAACCACAGTTTTAATTATCAAACTTGGAAAACATTTTTTATTTTGTAAAAAAATATTTTTATAAGAAAAATCAAAACATCATCTTGCTACAATCAACAAAATCATATAAAATTTTGGCTTCCAACGCTAAGAACCATAAGATGTCTGAAAACCAGTTGAAGAGAAACTAACAAAAATTGAAGTTATTCTTCAAGAGATCCTTCTACATATGTGCTCAAGTTAATAAGAAAATTTGAGAGAACATAAATATGAAGAAGCAAAGAAAGATTCCTTTTTTTTCTGCGTACCTGTTCCATTATAACCCCTGTTTGCAAGAGAGTTTTAAGTCCTCTGAGAATGGAACTCCAGATGAATCCCACTACAGTTTGGTGATTCTAAAGTCTTTATTTGAGTGGAGTCCTTGTTATGCAATCTCTATTCCTATCTTTTTATTGGAGTGAATCTTCCAGGACAACATTATCTCTATCGTGCAGTGGTAAACATGAAAGATAGCAATGCTGCAAATCAAAATGTTCCTCTTCTTTTGATGCAATTAATCATGCAGTATCAAAGCTGAAATGGTTTCTTCTAAAATGACAGGCGAAGAAGTGGAAGCTCAGAGGTACCTTCCTGGTCGGAGCTTCACTTTTTCAGGTTCAATTGACTGCTTCGTGTCTACCGACTCTGACCGAGATTTCTACAGGGCATTCGCACGAACATTCTCTTGGTTCAACAGAGCTGGAGGTCTCCTCCTTCCCTCTTTTATGAGCTTGAAAGCCATGCAATAGATGCTCTCAAGTCCAAGCTCCCTCTCCCATCTATCCAATAGGCCCTCTCATCCCCTACGCGACAACACTAAACAATCCCCACTGCGACGCCAACTCCACCAGCAGCTATTTTCAATGGTTGGATTCTCAACCAAGGAGCTCAGTGCTCTACATTTCTCTCGGCAGCTTCATGCCACTTTCAAGCACTCAGATGGAAGAGATGGCATCAGGGCTTCTTGCAAGCGGCGTGCGCTTCCTATGGGTTATGCGTGAAGAGTCCAAGCTTCTTCAAGAGCAGAGAGGAGAGATGGGCTTGGTGGTGCCATGGTGTGACCAACTGAGGGTGCTGTGCCACCCTTCTGTGGGTGGTTTCTTGACGCATTGTGGCTGGGGTTCGACGATGGAGGGTGCATTTGCCGGCGTGCCGATGCTTACCTTCCCTTTGATATTCGATCAGCACCCAAACAGTAAGCTAATTGTGGATGATTGGAAGGTTGGTGTCAGGTTAAGGAAGTCACCAGAACAGGTTGTAGGGAAGAAAGAGATTGCAAAGGTGGTGCATGACTTGATGAACTTGGACGCGGCGGAGAGCAAGGAACTAAGGAGAAGGGCCACAGAGCTCAAGGAGAAGTGTCACCGGGCGTTGGGAGATGATGGCTCATCAACCGTCAACCTTGATGCCTTCGTACAAGAGATTTTAGATAAAAAATATCGCAGTGCTTGAATTACTATGCCTAGATGATGCTTTGCTCTAAGAGGAGAGAGAACCAACCTTTGTTGTCTGCGCCATATATTTCTACATTTGAGGAGTTCTTTGTGGATTCCTTCTTTCATTTCATCAACCTTGTGGTTGGTTATGCACTTAAAAAAATAACTGGCTTGTTTATTTCATCAAAATAGTTATAGATTGAGTTTTCTAAGTATACAGTTTAGAAGAAGAGAGAATGCAGTTTTCTAACACTGTCGGCGGTCTTTTCTTTTTACGCAACCATGTGAGGAAAAAATCATCATAGAAAGAGCAGCAGCCAAAATCAATAAAACCAAAGTATGTTTGTTAGAGAAAACGCTCGCGTTTCGCTCTTTTTTTTTACCGGAAAATCAATCTCAAATTTGGCACAGTAGATTAAAAGCTTAGCTTGTCTCCTTCACTATCTTTGAACTTGTTGGCTAACAACTACCCATAGTCCTCACGGGAACGACCAAGGGGGTTGGAAATCAACTCGTCTGTCGGAGCTTCTTGACACATTGTGGTTGGAAATCAACTACAGAGGGCATTTTACCCAAGTAGCGAGCAAATAGTATATAGGATAGAGGAAGGTGGGAAGGTTGTCCAAAAAGAAGTAATTCAAAGACAGTGCAAGACTTGAGGACTTGGATCTGGAAGAAAGCAGAGAACTAAAGAGAAGGGCCAAGAAACTTGAAGAGATACGTGCCATGCCGGTGTTGGCACCCTCTGCAACAAGCTTGCAGCAGCCATTGTGACAGCAGGGTGTTGAGAAATGGTGGATTGTCAACCACTAACCTTGATGCTGTTGTTCAAGATGAGAAATGTCAGAGTTTGATCATAAGATTGTACTTAGTTGTTTCACTTGGAGACTTGTATGAATGTTCTAAACCATTTCTTTTTGAGCCTTAGTACAACTAAATTTTTGCTATAATGATAAGCAATCAGCCCTTGTTTTTGAGCTGTTCCCCCCCCTCTTACTTGAATCATTGTTTCATTTCGACATTATGATCTTCTGTTTGGCGACTATCAAAATTGCAAGGTTATGTGCAAGAAAGAACGAAACTAGATCATATGAACCAAGTGAGCTCCATCAGGAAGTACTCGTGACATCTTTTTTTCAGAAATTTTCTAATTATGTGACCGTGGCTGATTTGGTGGCGCAGTGCGCGGAGTTAGAGGAGACAACAATGGACACTGCAAGAATCCACAATGGAAACCAGCCCACTGGATCTCCCATCATGCTTCGGCCATTGCAGCTGCGGAGTCATTGGTGGATTTCCGCGGGATCAACTCGGGAGGCAATGCCAAGGAGAAAGGCAAGCGCCAGGAGGCCTTACCTCCAAAAACCCGAGGGGTAAGAAGAAGTTTCAGCAAAAGAAAGCTGCCGATCAAAAGAAGACTGGTGATCGTAAGGCAGTTGTGCCACAAGGAGTGACACAGCAACCACAATGGCCAAGGTGGGGCTGCTACATCTGCAGCGGCCCACATTTAGCTCGAGAATGCCCGAAGCGCGAAGCTATCAATGCACTCATCGCTAAGGAGTTTGGCAATGGAGGGAGCCAAGGAGAAGCTGGTCCTTCCCAAATGACACCTCTTCAACTACTTAATACTATATCTATGGAGAAGGTCTCATCGAACACCAGAAGCTTGATGTATGTGCAAGCGCGGGTGAATAGTAAGGATGTGCGCGCAATGTTGGATACTGGAGCAACCAATAATTTCATTGCAAAGCCAGAAGCAGAGCGGTTGGGACTTCAGATTATGACCAGCAGCAGCAAGTTGAAGGCTGTTAATTCAGGCATATCTCCGTGCATGGTATGGCCGAAGCTAATGTGAGCTTGGAGCATGGTCGGGAAAATGTTCCTTGATGGTTGTTGATCTGGATGATTTTAATTTCATCTTGGGGATGGACTTCTTCATTCTTGCAAAGGCCACTTTGATTCCTCATCTGAGAGGGATCATGATTGGAGACGAGGCGTCTCCATATTTCGTGCAAGCTGTTCAAGTTTCACAATCGGTGGAGAAGGGGAAGGCAGAGATGGCGTCAGCTAAGCAGATGAACAAAGGGCTGCGGCGTGGGCAACCCACTTACTTAGCGGCCATGGTTGAAGTTCAGCAAGAGGATGCAAGCATTGCTCCGAATCAGGTCAAGAGTTGCTGCAAGAGTTTAAGGATGTTATGCCAGAGCAGTTACCAAAGGCTTTACCTCTCGAGTCATAGACCATCGTATAGAACTTGAGCCAGGGGCTAGACCTCCTGCACGGGTTCCATATCGAATGGCCCCTGCTGAGCTTGCGGAGCTAAGGAAAAGCTTGACGAACTTCTGGATGCAGGACTGATTCAGCCATCCAAAGCCCCATATGGTGCACCAGTCCTTTTCCAAAAGAAGACAGATGGAAGTTTGAGAATGTGTGTGGATTACCGAGCGCTAAACAAAGTGACTATCAAGAACAAGTATCGATCCCAAATGCCAGTGACTTGTTCGATAGGTTAGCCAGCGCTGCGGTCTTCTCCAAGTTGGACTTGCGATCGGGATATTGGCAAGTCCGAATTGCTGAAGGGGATGAGCCAAAGACCACATGTGTGACGCGATATGGTTCATTCGAGTTCAAGGTGATGCCGTTTGGCCTAACAAACGCGCCAGCAACCTTTTGCAATTTGATGAATGATGTGCTGTATCCTTTTCTGGATCACTTCGTGGTAGTTTATCTAGATGATATTGTGATCTATAGCAACACCATGGAGGAGCATGTGTCTCATCTGCAACAAGTTTTGGAGACACTCAGAAAGAATCAGCTATTCATCAAGAAGGAGAAGTGCACATTCGCAACAAAGGAGATAAAATTCTTGGGGCATTATATCAGCAAGGGACGGATTAGGATGGACCAGGACAAGGTGAAGGCTATAGTGGAGTGGCGGTTCCTGGAGGGATTACTAATCTGCGTGCATTTCTGGGATTAGCGAATTACTACCGTCGCTTTATTGCGGGTTATTCGCGGCGCGCAAGAACCCTTACTGATATGCTGAAGAAGGAGAGCACATGGGAGTGGACGACTGAGTGTCAAAGGTCGTTTGAAGATCTGAAGCAAGCTATGGCAACTAAACCAGTTCTGGCACTCCCTGACTTCAGCAAAGCATTCGAAGTGGTGACGGATGCTTCAAATTGGGCAATTGGTGGTGTTCTAATGCAGGAAGGACACCCAGTGGTATATGAGAGCAGAAAGCTGAAAGACGCAGAGGTGCGATATTCAGCGCATGAGAAGGAGATGACTGCAGTTATTCATTGTTTGGAACATTGGAGGCATTATCTTCTTGGACAAAATTCACTGTGGTGACGGATAATGTGGCCAACACGTACTTTACCACTCAGCGCAAGTTGACTCCAAAGCAAGCGCGATGGCAAGAGTACCTTGCGGAGTTTGATTTCACTTGGCAACATTGTCCGGGAAGACTCAATCAGGTGGCGGATGCACTCAGTCGCAGGGATGTGCAGGCCTATGCGACGGCCTTGACTATTTTGCAAGGTGATTTGGTTCAACGCATTCGGGCGCAGACAGATACAGATTCGGCATATGTGAAGTTGCGCCAAGAGATTGAGGCGGGTGAGTCCAAGAGATTCTGGTGTGAAGAGGGACTTATTTATGCACTTGGGCGAAGATTATACATTCCGGCAGGCGGAGGACTACGGCGGGAGATCATCCGCGAGATCCATGACTCAAATTGGGCTGGCCACCCAGGAGAGGAACGGATGACAGCCCTCCTGAGCCGATCATACTATTGGCCCAAGATGCGTGAAGATGTGGAGTTCCATGTCCGGACTTGTATGGTGTGTCAGTTGGACAAAACTGAAAGGAGAAAACAGGCCGGATTACTGCAACCTTTACCCGTTCCAGAGAAACCTTGGGCATCGGTTTCCATGGATTTTATTATGGGGTTTCCTGAGGTGGAAGGAATGAGAACGGTACTTGTGGTAGTGGATCGTTTCTCAAAGTATGCAGTCTTCATACCAGCGCCCCACCCATGTCCAGCAGAAACAGCAGCCAATTTATTCTTTCGAACATAATTAAGGTGTTCGGGCTCTCGGGTGATATCATTAGTGATCGGGATGCTCGGTTCACAGGGAAGTTTGGACGACCGTATTTCAGCTCATGGGGTCGGAGTTGAAATTTTTACGGTAAATCATCCTCAGACGGATGGTCAGACAGAGAGGGTCAATGCCTTACTGGAGGAATTTCTAAGGCACTTTGTCACAGCGAGCCAAAGAAATTGGGTAGACCTTCTCGATACTGCTCAATATTCGTACAACCTGCATCGGTCTTCCTCAACCGGCCATAGTCCAGCCGAATTATGCATGGGATTCCAGCCCATGAATCCACTGGAGGTAGCACAAAGGAATGACCAAGGGGAATGTCCCGCTGCATATAGGTGGGCACGGGACAAAACGGAGCTCCTCGAGGCAGCGCAAGAGAGCCTTGAGAAGGCGCGACGCCGGATGAAGAAATATGCCGACAAGAATAGGCGTCCGCGTGAGTTCCAAGTGGGAGACAAAGTGTTGTTGAAGCTGACTCCTCAGATATGGAAGAAGTTGACGAATCGGCGATATCACAAGGCGCTGATCCAGCGGTATGATGGACCATTTGTGGTGACCGAACGGATTGGCAGTGTGGCATATCGGTTGGCTCTTCCAGAGAGACTGAAGATTCACCCAACTTTTTCATGTAAGTTTCCTCAAGCCTTACTATGAAGATGAGGACCCAGGGCGGAAGCAGTCAAAGAGAGCTCCTCCTTTGATCAGGATGGAATTCTCTAAGAAAATCCATCGAGTGCTGGATCATCGCGTGGTAGGCGAGAGCAAGCTAAACCGGCGCACAGACTTCCTGATCCATTGGGAGGGTGAAGATGAGTCAGATGCCACTTGGGAGCGTGGCCCAACACTTTGGCAATTTGAGGACATCATAATGGACTACCTCCGGCACCGCTCGACGAGGCGTCGAGTTCTCAGGCGGCGGGAGGTATGTCACCGACCCAGCGGTGACATGGTGCGCGCGGGCGCGCAGGCCGGCTGCTGGCACGTGCGGCGCATGTAGACAGGTAGCAGCGATGACATGGTGCGCGCGGGCGCGCAGGCCGGCTGCCTAGCACGCGCGGCGCGTGTAGACAGGTAGGCTGGAAAGCACTGCAGCATGCAGGTCCAGGCGGGAGCGCTTAGGCCCAAGAGGGGGCGCGGGCGGACTTGTTAGCCAAGGATGGCCGTGCTGAAGGTGCGCAAGGTGACTCGTTTCCCAAGAAACCCCGGGGTGGCATTCTAATGGTCGCTGCGGTGGGATATTGAGGGGGAGGGTGAGCGAGAACAATCCAGTGGGCTGGTTTCCATTGTGGATTCTTGCAGTGTCCATTGTTGTCTCCTCTAACTCCCGCTCCGCACCAGGAAGGCTTTCGGTGCGGAGCCGTGCGCGCCAGGAGGGTGCGCAAGCCGTGCACACCAGGCGGGTGTGTAGTCGTGCTCACGACAAGGTGGCTCAAGCGTGAGTCATCTGGCAAGCCAATGCATCTGAAAGGTGCGGAGCCGTGCGCGCTAGGAGGGTGCAAGACCCAAGCGTCACGCAACGAGACGAGCAAGATCTTTGTACAAGAGGTGCAAAGGAAAGTCAGGGTTTGGGCACTTGAGAGCTCTTGTTAGGGACGTGAGGAGTGCTAGCCGAATCGGGCTATATCTTGTAATCCAGAGATATATATTATACTTTAGTTGGGGGCTTTGTCCTTGGGAAGGAAGGTTTTCCCCTGTAAACCTCGTCTTTGTGATGTGTTGATTGTCTGTGCTTTGTGAAAAACGGGTATATTAGGGAGAAATCCTTAATGCCATCATCGTTGCAAAATAGAAAAGAACAACCAAGAAGGCTGTCATCATGCTTGTCATTATGAATAAAATTTTCAAAAAGAAAAAAAAAATCCTTAGCATGACCAGGCAAATGAGTGAGTGAGAGAGTAGGCTGAGAGTTTGATTTGCCCATCATGGGTGTCTCAAAATACATTGAGATGTTGGGCTTTCAATGTCATGGAATGCGGAATTTAAATTTTATAGGCAAAGGAAAAGAAGGATTTGCTGACAGAATCCTGCCATTATGCATCTATGAAAGCCTTGCTTCATAAAAAATCAGATGTCTCAACCAACAGGAAAAGTATGTACACATTTAAAAATTGCAATACTAATAAAATGTAGCAAATTGTTATATTGCCAAACAAAATGCTGCCTGCATACTCCCGAGTGAAGAGCATGAGACCAAAAGCAGACAAAAATAAATCCCTTCTTATCTTCTCCAGGATTATTTACTTTCACAGCACCTTCTTTTCCTCGCTGATCTTTTGTCTCTCTGAAAATGAAGAAACAAATACATATTAATTACCCAGTTGGTAATCCAGCATCATCATTTCTCCCAGATCACTTCCTCGAAGCATTCAACTCTTCAAACAATTTTGTTGCTGGAGGTTGCAAAGCCACAGCTCCAAATTGCGCGCTTGAATACTTATTGTACACAACCTTCAGCTTACTCTCTGGTGCCGCTGAATGAGAATTCACTAGGATTTGAGTACAGTCTCTGCAGCATCCAGAACCAAATTTTTTTTAGTAAGCGTGACTAAATCAGGTAACGCATTTGTAAGTAGTTTTCAGCTAACAACTTACAATAACTGTGTCTCAGAGAACCCTGTGTGGTGGCTGAGTGTTTCGGTCCAAAGTGAGCTCTTCTTAAGAGTGCATCGAGCTGCATAAACAGCAGAAGCAGCAAGCATTGATGGACAGAACGTGATCATGGAGTACTGCATCAAACCCAACTCTGCAAAGAAGAAAACCATGTGCTCCATCTGCAATTTAATTAGAAAAAACTGAGTAAGATATGTAACTGAGACTAGGCGAAGGGAATGGGCAACAGAAAATATACCAGAAAACCTCCTGTTATTACCTCTTTGTCAGATAACGCAGCCTTCAAAAATCTCACAAGAAATACATAAGGCGTGGGAACAGTTAAGTTCCATTCCAGCTTGTTCAGAATTCCTTTCTCCATGGCCAGTATTTGCTCTCTGCTGTAGGCCTTATCTGATATGCAAATGAAATCATTGACCTGCACCAGATGTCCAGCTTGTTGATTAAACAACCGATGGAGAAATCAGAGGAAGAAAAAGAATGGATAATTGTAAATATAACATACCTCTGGAGCCCATATCTCCTCATACTTGCAAGCAATGAGCATGGCAGAGACTCCCACAAGCTGCAGCTCTCTCCTCAGGACTATTTCTGTAGAAAGATACCGATCAAGAATGTTGAAAGTGAGGTATAGAGTCTCTGGCTCTAGCTCAAATTTGTGATGCACTTCAATCAGCCAATCAGCCAGAATTGATCTCATCTTCGCATTGATCTCCACTTGTGAGTCCATGTACTCAAGTTGTCTGCAAGAGTTCTGCATTGCCAATTGGAAGTTACACAAGGTTAACAGACAAATGAGAAAAAAAAATGGATCCATCTGGCAGAGCTTGTACGAGATATGCACCTCAGCAAGTTTATAGAACTTGTAGATGTCTTCGACATAATCCACGACAGCGAACTGATCGTTGGCATCTGATGCATCAATGTCATGAACCAACTCTTTAGGTTTGTCTGCGACTCCACAGGCAGCCTGACGTGTGGAATAAGTAGGAATAGTTAGCATAAGTCATCACATATAAATCAAAACATGTAGGATATAATCTAGTGAAAATATATAGGTATAATCTAGTGAAAACATGTACCTTGCTTCGAGCTGTAAGTACTTTGGTGAGCGTCTGGACCTTCTTTCTCGAAGACCTGCTGCGGGAACTACTACTTTCAGATTCTTCCTTTGTTTTCTCATCAGTGTCGGGGCTGATCTCAATCACTTTCTCAGGCTTAGGCTTGACAGTAACCTTCTGAGCTGCTTTTGCCACTGCTGCTCCATCAGCAGGAACAGCCACAGGTTTCTGCAACATCATAACCAGGCACATAGAAAATCCTTCATTCGATCCAAAACCACCATTGAATATGGAGAAAAAAGATGGAGAAAAAAAAAAGTACCTTATTGGCGGCGGCAGCGGCGGCGGCTTGCGCATTTGCAAGGAGTTGAGCACCAAAACTTCTGAAACAAAGCAAAGGATATGAGATGAGCTGAACAAAGGAGGAAAGGGAAAAAAAAAAAAGGATTAGAACCATAATGATATTGGGATGGAGATGAACCCACCTAGTGATGGGCCGATTGATCGGGGGAAGCAGCTTCCTAAATAAAAGAAAATATGACAGAAAGTTATTTGAAAGAATCAATATACGGATCATGGATAGAAAATAAGGTTTGGTGTTCTTACCCTTCCTCAACTCGGACATTGACCAGATTACCAATATCTCCGAGGGCTCGCCGGTTCTTCCCATCGGCTCCAGCAGCAGCTTTCTGCTTGCCCACAGGAACAACCCCACCTGATAATTTCAGAACATATGTTATTGATATTTTACTACCGACTTCCCAACGCTAAGACGCTCAACTTAATATCCACAAGAAGTTCATAGGCAAGAAACTTCGTAGAACAAGAGTCCATGACAGAGGAAACAACAGAGAGACATCCAAATCATAAGAAGGGTAGGGGAAAAATCATGATCAAAAAAGAAGCAAGGAAAGATATCTTGCTAAGCCAAAGCCTCAGAGGAACCATGAGGTCAACAGACTGAAAGAACCAACCTTTCCGCTCCCCAAAAGAAGCGAAAGAAAAGGGGATGCAGTCGATTATTACCCACAAAAACAAAAGAATCAAGGATCGAATATTTATGAGATGTAAATGTCTGGAAGAAAGGGGGGAAATTCAAAATATATACGATCGAGATAACAAAGAAAACCAAGAAAAATCTAGAGAAGCAAAAAAATCTTTTTGAAAATCCAGAAGAGAGATGAGGCCAAGAAAACTAAAAATCTCTCGTTGTAAGCATCTCAAGAAACCCATCAAAGAATAGAAAAGAGTTCTCCGATGGATTTGCCTTGCTGGGAATCCACCGCCTGATTCCTGGTAGCCATCGATTCTTCTTCACCTTCTCGGTTCTTCAGTTCTTCTCCTTCCTACGCTCGGAGATTTACCGCACGGCCGGGATTCAGCTCTGAGAGGAGGACAGAGACAAGTCCCTTCTCTTCCGCGCCTCTTACGTCTGGTTCTCCACGTCCCGGTGGGGTCTCACATAAAAAGGGTGGAGTGGAAGGGGATGGATGTTTCCTTTGGGTGCCTCCCAACGGTCGAAATTTTTAAAAAACTTTAACGGTCCATTGGGGTGAGATCCTACGGCTTGGAAGGGGAAGCGCTTCGAGAAAAGTAGCCGTTGGGGAGCTGATGGGGATTAAAGAGATTCCTATTTTGGATTAAATAATGCCGTTGGATGAACTTATTTTGGATTAAATAAAATATTCTTTTATTTTAAAAAACTTATGGTCGGAATGCACTCGGTTTGGTGCAAATGAATTGGACCAATATAATTTACAACTTAGTCTTAATTGCACTTATGTAAAT
Organism: Calamus simplicifolius; assembly: GCA_900491605.1. Classification (NCBI taxonomy): domain Eukaryota; kingdom Viridiplantae; phylum Streptophyta; class Magnoliopsida; order Arecales; family Arecaceae; genus Calamus; species Calamus simplicifolius. The sequence continues at coordinate 924,065 of UESW01003850.1, forward strand.
CACCATAGATTAATTAACAAATATAATATTACCACTTATATAAAATATTATATTATATGTCATATTATACTTATTTTTTCTTTCTTTAGATTAACATGGAACATGAATTCTAAAAATAAAAAAATAAAAGAATATAATGGCTTCAAAATTTGTACCGATTTAAGGGTGGAAAGAACAATTGAATCGAACCAAATCTAACTCTATATGATGACATTCATTTGGTTTGCTATCTTGAACATTAAAAGAATATTTTTGATAATATACATGAATGTCATCTTCTATTTTGCATGATATACTATTAATTTTTTTCAACAACGAAGAAAAAGATAGGCTAGATAATTTAATTATTTTTAGTAATAAGTTTTTTATATATATTAAATTAATTCTTTAGATATATATTTTTTAAATTTTAAAATTTAAAGTAAAGTATCACACTAGTAACAATGATTTGTATTTTTTTTTTTTTTGATAGACGGGTGATCATACTAATATAGGGTGAGTCAAATCTAAAATATCAGAATACAAAATTCGGGTAAGGATAAGGGGGCAAGGGTCGCCCTGCTTCCAATACCAAAAACCTGAGTGCTCGGCCACTTTGGCGGCAATCCAATTAGCTGCTGAATTGGCTTCACGATAAATGCATCAAATCTGGACGCTATGAAGTATAGCTTAAATGTCGCACATCAAGGGGATGATAGGCAAATGGTCACTAAAATCCTGACAGAGCCAGTGGATAATAGTAATATAATCTCTCTCAATAATGAAACTGCGGGCATCCAGGCTATGAATGGCATAGGAAATACCAGCCCATGCAGCATACAGCTCAGAAAGAGGCATCGAGGAGTCTAAAAAGTCGAATCCTCCAGCCCTCAGCATCATACCATCCGACCCTCGAATTACAAAAGCAGATCCAGCACATCTACCTTGAACACTCCCATCAAAGTTGATTTTGACAAACCCTGGAGGTGGAGGCTCCCAAGATATGAAGATCGTACGCTGGAGCGCTACCAAAGCAGCAGGGGAGTCCCAGAGGCTAGGGCTAGCAAAATCAAGAGCTCTCTGATGGAAAGTAAACTCAGCAACTAAGGGAAAAACTGTCCTGACTATCCTATAAGAAGGAGAAGCTATGGGGAAAGCTGTCCTAACTATCCTGTAAGAAAGAGCAGTCTCATTAGTGAACACAATCCGGTTCTGAGATAACCAAACATGATAAGCTATATAAGTTGCCAGCTTCCCCTTCTCTCTGGGGCCACCGATAGCACACCTACACACTTGTGGTAATTGGATATAATTTTACTAGTCTTTATGTAGCACTCCATAAAGAGCTAGAGAACCCCAACTAATTATCATAAGTGGCAGACACTCGAAAACACCTCCTGTTAAAAACTTTTCATTTTCATCTCAATTATATACATACATCACTCAATCAACACTAAGCATCAACTTGCTCAGATAATATTTTTCATGACATTCCTCAAGTAGTTTACAAGATCACATTCACAATCGACATCAAAATCATAAGTACATGCATCATGCTCATGATTTCCTTCAAAACATAAGTCTCATATTCATATTCAAAAAGGTCTGATACATCACCATATCTCACTGTACACATATACATATGCAAATATACAAATATTATCTCACATTAACTCAATATGCATGGCTATCCTTTATACAACCTTGCATCCAAGCAAGCTTCACCAGCTAAGGGTTTTGTCCTCCTTATTATGTGATCCTGGCAGATATACTCACTGATCTGAAAGAAATTTCAATCATAGAGGGGTGAGACCTAAGTCCCAGTACTAGATAACCATCTAACTATGGAGAAATAGAGAACCATAACCTCACATTTTCAATCGTATGCTGATACTATTTAGCTTGTACAACTCAAAGTACATTTTTAACATGATATCAGATAAAATAAAATGTAGCTTATTCTTCAAATAATAAACCAGTACTGAAATACTCTACAATAACTTTCCACTGAAAGATAACTTATTAAGATAAAAATCCATGCATTACAATATGAAGATATGCATTCTTTATCTACAACCCAGACTTCTTTATTAAATTCTCAGATTTCCACCAAAATCTTCTTGCCCACTGGCATCTCAAGTAAACTCTCCCTTCGGGATAACTACTTGGCCCACTGGCCCTTTTTATATTACAACATATGCTTTTAAATCTCATGATACTAGGGGTGTGTGTAATGCCTCTGAGGTACCACCCTACAGTCGCCCTTCTGTAGGTGTACTCTTATCGGGTGCGTGAGTAGCAACAGGATCCCCGCACAAATAGCATCCCTTACCCATGCGGTTCACCCGGCAAAGTGCTTTGTTCCTTAACCCTGGAACCTCGGATTTTCTCTCTGCCCCCACGGGTTATATCCCAGCTCCACTGAGCTATGATTCATGCCCCCATGGGCTGCTTACAACCTGCTCCACTGGCCTGGTCAAGCATGCACTCACCCCTGATTTTGGGGTTCATCGTACGATCGATTCGCAAGGAGGTGCCGACTCAATAGTAGTGTGCAATGCTCATGCTATAGTATAGTCTAAAGGATGATCAACCCCATAGCTGCCTGATGCTCAGTATGATACATACATCAAAATATATCATTTGTAAAGCTTTATCATGCAAATATGCCATGTATACATCAACCATTCCCTCTTCGAAACTCATGCTTATGTCTTTATGCTTAAAACTCATGCTCAAAACTCAAACTTATTTCTTTATGCTTAAAACTCACGCTCAAAACTCATGTATCAGAATATCATTTACTAGGTTCTCATTTCTCATATTTAAAACATACATAATACTCTACTAAATATAACATACCACAACTAGGTATTAATCTCATTATAGTAGCTCAAATTAACTTTTCATTGCTAGATGAGGAACCCACTCACCTTAGCAGGTTACTCCTCAACTGGTACTCAACTCCGGTATTTTGGCTCCCTGAAATAACCCTCTTGACCTACGCCAACATACAGATAAGATAACTATTAGGATTACCTCCACACGAGGTTTTCCCACGAACCATGCAAGCATACATGATCTATCATCTAATATCTTATTATTTTATTCCACCCTTTCTCTACTTAAGGTTACTTCTACTATTACCTCAAAATACAATAATCTAAGAAAATCTAAAGTCATGCAAGATTAGGAAAGCTATAGTTTACCTGGAGTCAAGCACAAACCCTAAGCTTCCATTTTTCCCTCTTTCTTCCTCCTTCTTCTTCTTCTTCTTCCTCTTCCTCTCTTTTCTCCTCTTCTTTCTCTCTTTCTTTCTTTCTTTCTTTTCTCTGGCTGAACCCAAGTTTCCCTTTTTCTCTAATGACTTGAGGACCAAGTCATGGGTAACTTAAGGGCTAAGGCATGCCAATTTTCTATTTTGCCCTCAACCATTCTTAATGCATACTTTTTGAAAAACACATGGCTCACTTATAATCATGATATTTTGCCCTTAAATTTTCTTTCTCAAATGCCCTTAACACAATTAGCAATTGACATCAAAGCCTTTTCCCAATTTGCCCCTGATATAGCAATTTTTAATCAATTTATTGCCCAGATTATCGTTTTTCATTTAAATCGATACTTTTATACAACATTTCTAAGAAAAGACCTCACCAACTTGAAGAGCTCGATTTTAGAAATCCAATGGTTCAAACAGCACTCAAATCGGACTTAAAACGGATTAAATATGAAATTTTCAAAATTTAACCCAAAAAATATGTTGTCTTAGAGTCGGCTTCAACAGATTTGGAGTCGGCTCCAGCAAAATAGGTGTTGGCTCCAGAAATATAGGTATCGACTCCCGAAAAGTAGGTGTTGACTCCAGAAAAGTAGGTGTCGGCTCCAACACTGCAGCAGAAATGTTAACCTTCTATTTTTTCTACAGGTGTCGACTCCCCCTCTGCAGGTGTCGACTCCAAAGCGTGCCAAAAGTTTAAAACCGTGCCAGAGTCGACTCCACTCCAAATAGTGTCGACTCCAACTACTAAAAATATCATTTAAGGATAAAACTCAAACTAAACTTGATTTTTCTTGTGATTTAAGCTCATTAAAACTCAAATCTCTCAATTTCTTAAATCAAACTCATTAGCACTCAAAAATATACTCATTTACTCCGAAATTTCTCCTCTTTACATTTATCAAAAGGCCAACACACCCACACTTCACTGAAACTCTCTGACTTTTATTTCAAATGAAAAATACCATTAATATTCTCAATAAATTACAAGGTTTTCAGGATGTTACAATTCTTCCGCTCTTAAGAAATTTCGTCCCCGAAATTTAGCTAGATATATTTTCAAATAGATGGGGGTACTTCAATCTCATCTCATCCTCTCGCTCCCATGTAGCCTCCTCTTTTTGATGATTTAACCATTGCACCTTAATTAAAGGAATTCTTTTATTGTGGAGCTGCTTAATCTCCCTACTCAGGATCTTCACTGGTTCTGATGCAAATGATAAATCTTCTTGTAACTCTATAGTCTCAGACTGAATCACATGAGAGAAATCCGGCATATACCTCCTAAGCATTGATACATGAAATACATTATGAATCTGAGATAACTCTGGAGGTAAAGCCAATCTATAAGCTAGTGTTCTAACTCTTTCCAGAATTTCATAGGGTCCAATATACCTGGGGCTCAACTTGCCTTTCTTTCCAAATCTCATAATACCTCGCCAAGGAGATACCTTCAGAAAGACTTTATCTCCAACCTCAAAGTTTACCTCTCTATGCTTTTTATCTGCATAGCTCTTCTGTCTATCCTGGGCTGCCTTTAATTTAGCTCTTATGATTTTAACTTGATTTGCAGTAAGCTGCACTAACTCAGGGCCTAACAGCCTTCTCTCTCCCTCCTCATCCCAACATACTGGAATTTTACATTTTCTCCCATACAAGGCCTCATATGGTGCCATATCAATGCTAGAATGGTAGCTGTTATTGTAAGCAAACTCTATTAAAGGCAGATGATTATCCCAGCTACCAGAAAATTCTATGACACAAGCTCTCAGCATATCCTCCAGTGTCTGGATGGTTCTCTCCGACTGACCATCAGTTTGGTGATGAAATACTATACTGAACCTCAATTTAGTCCCCGAAGCTTTCTGTAATTCTGCCCAAAATTGAGATGTAAACCTTGGATCTCTATCTGATACTATAGATACTAGCACACCATGCCTACTCACAATTTCATGCATATATAATTCTGCTAATCTATCCAAAGTAAAGACAATCTTAATAGGCAGAAAATGAGCAGACTTAGTCAATCTATCAACTATCACCCAAATAGCATCATTGCCTCTTCTTGTCCTTGGGAGTCCTACAACAAAATCCATAGTTATATGCTTCCATTTCCACTCTGGCACAAACAGAGGCTGAAGCTTGCCAGCTGGACACTGATGTTCAGTCTTAATCTGCTAACACACCAAACACTTAGATACATACTCAGCTATCTCCTTTTTCATACCATTCCACCAGTAATTCTGTTTGATAGTTCTATACATCTTAGTACTACCTGGATGCATCGAATAAGCTGAGCTATGTGCTTCCCTTAAAATCTGATCTTTCATTGATTCCACAGCTGGCACACAAACTCTGCCCTTGAACAATAACACCCCATCACCTCTAACAGAAAACTCTAACTGAGACCCACTCTGAATTAAATCTCTAGCTTTAAGCAACTGTAGATCTAGCAACTGATCGAGCTTCTCTTATTTCCTCTAGCATTTGGGGTCTCACTCTGAAAATAGCCAACAAGGCTCCTGATTCTTCTACAGCTAGCTATGCATCTAACCTCCTTAACTCAATCATCAAGGATAGCTGTACGGTTCTAATAGAAGCCAATGTGGCCATAGACTTCCGGCTCAAGGCATCAGCCATAACATTAGCTTTCCCTGGATGATACTCAATAGTGCAATCATAGTCTTTAATCAATTCAATCCATCTTCTCTGCCTTAAATTCAATTCCTTCTTGGTCAAAATATATTTCAAGCTCTTATGATAAGTAAATATCTGACATCTTCTTCCATACAAGTAATGCCTCCAAACCTTCAATGCAAATATAACAGCAGCTAACTCCAAATCATGGGTGGGGTAATTTTTTTCATGAGATCTCAACTGTCTAGATATATAAGCTACCACTTTCCCATTCTGCATTAAAACACACCCCAAACCCTTCAATGAAGCATCACTATAGATCACATAATCACTGGCATTATCAGGGAGTATTAGAATTGGGGCTGAGGTTAATCTCTTTTTCAATTCATCATACTCTTCTGGCATTCATTAGACCAATCAAACTTAATATTCTTTCTAAGCAGCTTAGTCATAGGAGAAGCCAAAATCGAAAATTTTCTATAAATCTTCTATAATATCCTGCTAGCCCCAAGAAACTCCTCACCTCAGTCTGATTGGTAGGTGATACCCAATTCACTATAGCTTCAATCTTTTGAGGATCTACCATAATACCTTCAACTGAAACTACATGTCCCAAGAACTTTACCTCATCCAGCCAAAATTCACTTTTACTAAACTTTGCATATAATTACTTTTCTCTTAATATCTGCAAAACTGTCCTCAGATGCTGTTCATGCTCTTCACTACTTCTAGAATAAATCAAGATGTCATCAATGAATACTATCACAAATTTATCTAGATACTCCTGAAATACTTGATTCATTAGACCCATAAAAGCAGCTGGAGCATTTGTCAAGCCAAATGGCATCACCAAAAACTCATAATGACCATATCTGGTCCTGAAAGCAGTTTTAGATATATCCTCATTCTTTATTCTCAATTAATGATACCCAGATCTCAGATCAATCTTTGAAAACACTGCTGCCCCCTATAGCTTATCAAACAAATCATCAATCCGCGGCAATGGATAATTATTTCTAATGGTCACCTTGTTCAACTGTCTATAGTCTATACATAACCTTAAGGTACCATCCTTTTTCTTCACAAACAACACTGGTGCACCCCATGGCGATATACTGGGTCTAATAAACCCTTTATCCAATAATTCCTGTAACTGACTTTTCAATTCTTTCAATTCAACTGGAGCCATTCTATAAGGTGCCCTGGCTATTGGTCTGGTATCTGGAGCTAGATCTATACTGAAATCAAATCCTCTGTCAGGAGGTAACCCTGGCAGCTCCTCAGGAAATACATCTAAAAAATCCCTTACCACAGGGATATTCGTCAGCTCTAAACCATTGCCCTCTAGGCTTACTGCACAAGCTAAATAGGCTTCACATCTCTTTGCTAACATTCTATTGGCTGACAGAGCTGAAATCACTCCTGAGGGTAACCCCCTCCTATCACCAACAAAACAGACCTCTCTATCATCAGAAGTTTGTAACATCACCTCCTTCCTCAAGCAATCTACTCTGGCTCTATGCACAGATAGCCAATCCATCCCCAAAATGGCATCAAACTCTTTCAATCTCAAAGGAATCAAATCTGCTGCTAATTTTTGACCCTCCACAGAATATCACAGCCTCTATACACTTGGTCTGCTATAAAAGGCCTCCCTACGGCATAGATACTACCAACTGGCTACCCAACTGGCCCACATCTCTAACTAGATGCTTAGCAAACTCACATGAGATAAATGAATGCGTAGATCCAGAATCAATTAAAATATAAGCATCATGATTATCGATGGGTAGCATACCTGTCACCACATCAGGATCAATCTGAGCCTCCTGCCTGGTCATGGCAAACACTCTGGCCTCGGCCCTTGGAACACTGGATGACCCTCCTGGCTGATTAACATTAGGCCCCACCTGACTGGCTGAAGCCACAACACTACTGTCACCCCTTCTACTAGGCTGTCCTCTTGGCATTACTGGCCCCTGGGAAGCCCACCAGCCTGCTGCCCTCTCCTAGGGCAATCTCTCTTCAGGTGACCTAGATCACCACAAATATAACATCCCTTATTGCCCCTCTTACATTCTCCCAAATGAAGTCTTCCACATACATTACATGAGGTATATTTCTCCCTCCACCAGAAGGACGACCCTGCTCCCCTACATCACCAGACACCCTGCTGGTGGCAACCTGAGGCACACCCCATAAGGCTTTCTTTGGGCTGGGCTAGATGCTGACACAGATACTGATCTCCTGCCCACATCACCAGGGGCTCTAAAACCAGAATAAAACTGTCCAGTCCTCTGGGGTTTCTTAAATGGCTGAGTCCTCTCGGAGCAGAAGAATAACTAGGAGCACTTCTTTTCATTCTATCTGCCTCCTACTCATATATTCTTTTTCAATCTCCTCAGCTTTGAGTGCTCCCTGCACCACTCAGAATAACTATTATAGGTCTGCATACGGATCTTGGCTTTAATAGGGAGATTCAATCCATCCTGGAATAGTCGACATCTCTCCCTCTCATCAGCCACAAGGCCCTAGCAAACTGAGATAACTCAACAAAAGTGGCTTCATAATCTGCCACGGACATCCTTCCCTGGGTCAGACTAAGGAAATCCCTCCTCTTCTGATCCCTATAAATCTCAGAATAATATTGCTGATGAAATTCTCTTCTAAAATTTTTCCATGTCAACTCCACTCCCTGGGGCTGCCTACCCTGAATAGATCTCCACCAACTCTGGGCTCTACCCTCCAGTAAAAAGGTGGCAATACCTAGCCTCTGCTCCTCAGAGCATCCCATCACATCAAATACTCTCTTGATCCTCTGCAGCCATGCCCCGGCCTGAATAGGATCAGTAGTTCCCTGGAACTCCAGAGCCCCTAACTTCTGGCTCTTTCCACATTCCTCACAACCTCCAAATTTTTAGATGGAAGGCTAGAACTAGCACCCACAGCTGCTACCACAGCCTGAGTAATCATGCCTACCAACTCTGGCATACTAGGCCCCTGAGTCTGTGCCCGAGATGGGTCCACTGGCACAGGGGTAATAGACTGTGAAGAAGACTCTGGCATCTGCTCTGAAGATGCCCTCACCCTAGCCTCATTAGATACTGGCTCGGTGGAATCACTAGAAGCCATTCTACCAATTTGACTTCTTCTAACTGACTTTCTGGGTCTACTTTGACCTCTACTTGCTTTGTCTCTCCTAGATGCCTTTGTAGTAATCGTCCTACAAAACATTATTCATTACATCAGTTTCATCATTCAATAGCTATAATCATAATCATTCAATCATCCTAGACTCATACTCATACTTATTCCCCTAGGACCTAATAACCTAGGGCTCTGATACCAAAACTTGTCAGCTTCCCTCCTCTCTGGGGCCACCGACAGCACACCTGCACACTTATGGTAATCGGATAGAGTTTTACTAGTCTTTATGTAGCGCTCCATAAAGAGCTAGAGAACCCCAACTAATTATCATAAGTGGCAGACACTCGAAAACACCTCCTGTTAAAAACTTTTCATTTTCATCTCAATTATATGCACACATCACTCAATCAACACTAAGCATCAACCTGCTCAGATAATATTTTTCATGACATTCCTTAGGCAGTTTACAAGATCACATTCACAATCGACATCAAAATCATAAGTACACATCATGCTCATAATTTTCTTCAAAACATAAGTCTCATATTCATATCCAAAAAGGTCTGATACATCACCATATCTCACTGTACACATATACATATGCAAATATACAAATATTATCCACACTAACTTAATATACATGGCTATCATTTATACACCCTTGCATCCAAGCAAGCTTCACCAGCTAAGGGTTCTGTCCTCCTTATCCTGTGATCCTAGCAGAAATACTCACTGATCTGAAAGAAAATTTCAATCATAGAGGGGTGAGACCTAAGTCCAGTGACTGGATAACCATCTAACTATGGAGAAATAGAGAACCATAACCTCACATTTTCAATCGTATGCTGATACTATTTAGCTTGTACAATTCAAAGTACATTTTTAACATGATATCAGATAAAATAAAATATAGCTTATTCTTCAAATAATATACCAGTACTGAAATACTCTACAATAACTTTCCACTGAAAGATAACTCATTAAGATAAAAATCCATGCATTACAATATGAAGATATGCATTCTTTATCTACAGCCCAGACTTCTTTATTAAATTCTCAGATTCCCACTGGAATCTGCTTGCCCACTGGCATCTCAAGTAAACTTTCCCTCTCGGGATAACTACTTGGCCCACTGGCCCTTTTTATATCACAACATATGCTTTTAAATCTCATGATATTGGGCTGTGTGTAATGCCTCTGAGGTACCACCCTACAGTCGCCCTCCTGAAGGTGTACTCTCATCGGGTGCGTGACTAGCAACAGGATCCCCGCACAAATAGCACCCCTTACCCATGCGGTTCACCCGGCAAAGTGCTTTGTTCCTTAACCCTGGAACCTCGGGTTTTTCTCTACCCCAAGGGCTATATCCCATCTCCACTGAGCTATGATTCATGCCCCCATGGGCTGCTTACAACCTGCCCCACTGGCCTGGATCAAGCGTGCACTCACCCCTGATTTTGGGGTTCATCGTACGATCGATTCGCAAGGAGGTGCCGGCTCAATAGTAGTGTGCAATGCTCATGCTACAGTACAGTCTAAAGGGTGATCAGCCCCATAGCTGCCTGATGCTCAGTATGATCATACATCAAAATATATCATTTGTAAAGCTTTATCATGCAAATATGCCATGTATACATCAACCATTCCCTCATCGAAACTCATGCTTATATCTTTATGCTTAAAACTCATGCTCAAAACTCAAACTTATTTCTTTATGCTTAAAACTCATGCTCAAAACTCACGTATCAGAATATCATGTACTAGGTTCTCATTTCTCAGATTTAAAACATACATAATACTCTACTAAACATAACATACCACAACTAGGTATTAATCTCATTATAGTAGCTCAAATTAACTTTTCATTGCTAGATGAGGAACCCACTCACCTTAACAGGTTACTCCTCAACTGGTACTCAACTCCGGTATTTTGGCTCCCTGGAATAACCCTCTTGACCTACGTCAACATACAGATAAGATAGCTATTAGGATTACCTCCACACGAGGTTTTCCCACGAACCATGCATGCATACATGATCTATCCTCTAATATCTCATTATTTTATTCCACCCTTTCTCTACTCAAGGTTACTTCTACTATTACCTCAAAATACAATAATCTAAGAAAATCTAAAGTCATGCAAGATCTAGGAAAGCTATAGCTTACCTAGAGTCAAGCACAAACCCCAAGCTTCCCTTTCCCTTCTCTTTCTTCCTCCTTCTTCTTCTTCCTCTTCCTCTCTTTTTTTCTTTTTTTTCTCTCTTTCTTTCTTTCTTTCTTTTCTCTGGCTGAACCCACGTTTTTCTTTTTCTCTAATGACTTGGGACCAAGTCATGGGTAACTTAAGGCTAAGGCATGCCAATTTCCTATTTTTCCCTCAACACTCTTAATGCACACTTTTTGGAAAACACATGGCTCACTTATAACCATGATATTTTGCCCTTAAATTTTCTTTCCCAAATTGCCCTTAACACAATTAGCAATTGACATCAAAGCCTTTTCCCAATTTGCCCCTGATATAGCAATTTTTTTAATCAATTTATAGCCCAGATTATCGTTTTTCATTTAAATTGATACTTTATATAACATTTCTAAGAAAAGACCTACCAACTTGAAGAACTCAATTTTAGAAATCCAACGGTTTAAACGGCACTCAAATCGGACTTAAAACGGATTAAATATGAAATTTTCAAGATTTAACCCAGAAAATCTGTCGTCTTAGAGTTGGCTCAACAGATTTGGAGTCGGCTCCAGCAAAAATAGGTGTCGGCTTCAGAAATATAGGTGTTGACTCCCGAAAAGTAAGTGTCAACTCCAGAAAAGTAGGTATCGGCTCCAACACTGCAGCAGAAATGTTAACCTTCTATTTTTTCTGCAGTGTCGACTCTAAAGCGTGCCAAAAGTTTAAAACCATGCCAGAGTCGACTCCACTCCAAATAGTGTTGACTCCAACTACTGAAAACATCATTTAAGGATAAAACTCAAACTAAACTTGAATTTTCTTATGATTTAAGCCCATTAAAACTTAAATCTCTCAATTTCTTAAATCAAACTCATTAGCACTCAAAATATACTCATTTACTCTAAAATTTCTCCTCTTTACATTTATCAAAAGGCCAACACACCCACACTTCACTGAAACTCTCTGACTTTCATTTCAAATGAAAAATATCATTAATATTTTTAATAAATTACAAGGTTTTCTGGATGTTACATAAGTCCTCGTGGAACCCAGCTGATGGGTGCCCCTCCCCATATCCTATCTAATCAGGCTTAGAAAAAAGATACGCTGGAAATTAGCACCTAGAGCTCAAGGGTGGTCACCAACGAGCCTCCATATCTGTCTCATTCTAGTATATGTGAAGATAGCATGGTCAGTCATCTCCTCCGCCAAACCACATATCTGATACATCGATTGGATACTCAAACCTCTCCCAGAGAGCAGGGAACAGGTAGGAAGAATGTTCCATGCTAGCTTCCAAATAAATAGCCGCACCCTAGGGTAAAGGGGGAGATGCTAGATCCATGCCAAGTCCATCGATAGGTTAGGCTGAGGCATGTAGATCTTTAGGAAGTCCCTAATAGAAGCACGAGATAAAAAGATCTCCTCCAAACCCTAATGTCAGAAGTGGGACCTAGAACAAGAGGAATAGATAGGATGCGCCGGTAGAGCTTGTCCCCAAAAAAACTGGATACCAAAGAGAAAGACCAGGCAGTATGATCCTGAGAAATTAACTCAATGACTCGCATTCCAGAAGGAATGTTAGTGCAAACAAAGGTCGGCCATCGAGACAGGAGGAGGTCTGCAATCCATGTATCCCAAACAACATCCACAGAGGCTCCATCACCAATCATCCATGAGATGCTATTCAGAATAGCCGGAGCGTGCTGGCAAACCTTTTTTCAGACAAAGGAGTACACACGAGTAGATTGAGGAGAGGAAGAATCCCAGCCACCGTATTTGGCACGCATGAAGGAGCTCTATAAATAATGCAGATCAAGCAAGAACTGCGTAGCATGCCTAGCAATCAAAGCCTCCCTTCTAACAGTTAGGGGCTGAATCCCAAGCCCGTCCTTAATAATCGGCAGACAGGCAGTATCCCAATCCAGAAGGTGAATACCATGACCATCTTGCATCGAGGCCCAGAGGAAGTCTCAGAAATACCTCTCAATCTTTCTTAAACAAGTCAATGGGATAGCAGCATTTGATAAGAGATAGAGAGGAAGAGTAGAGAGCACCGAGCGTAAGAGAGTAATCCTCGCCATCATAGATAGTCCAGTAACTTGCCACCCATCCAGGCATTCACGGACCCGCCTCATAAGGTCACTGAAGTTAGAACTCCATGGCCGTCTCCCGATAATAGGTATCCCAAGATAGGATAGCCGATCAGCCTGAACAGAAATATCCATGATTTGCAAGATAGACTCCCTTAATGAAGGAATCATCTTTGGACTGAAGCAAATCAAGGATTTACTCTGATTGACTTTTTTGACCAGAAGCTCGACAATAAGACTACAAAATGGATACAAAAGTGGTAGCATTACGGATAGAAGCTCCGTCCAATAGAATGCAGTCATTAGCAAACAGAAGGTGAGAAAGTGAGGGCTCATTGGGACCCACGGTGTAGGAGACCAGAGAATAGCCTCGATGAGCCTGAGATAGAGCCCGAGACAAAGCATCAGCTGAGAGGATGAACAGAAATGGAGAAAGAGGACATTCTTGCCGCAGGCTGATCTTAGAGTGAAAATAATCAGTCTGACCGCCGTTAATAAGGAGAGAAAAGAATGACTGGTGAACACAGGGCATAACCCAGTCAACAAAAAGCTCCTTAAATCCAAACTCTTGAAGAGTACGACGTAGAAAAGCCCAACTCAATCTATCATAAGTTCTCTCCATATCAAGCTTGACAGCCATGAGACACTGGCAACTAGAGGCTCTCTGAAGGTAATGCAAGAACTCCTACGCTAATAGGGCATTATCAGTGATACTACGCCCTTTGAGAAAAAGCCCCCTACTTCGGAGAGATGAGGCAAGGGATCATCGATTGCATTCGGAAGACCAAGAGATGTGCACTACCTTATATAAGGTAGTGCAGAGACTGATAGGCCGGTAGTGCTAAGGAGAGGAGGCATCAGTGCGTTTAGAAATCAGAGTGACAAGGGTCCGATTCCAATCGGAGGGCATAGCTTTAGACTGAAAAACAGATTGGATAGCCTGCACAACATCCTGGCCCATAATATCCCAATAATGGCGAAAGAAAAGAGGTGGGTACCCATCGGACCTAGGGGCCTTATCAATACCAAGATCCCATAAAGCCATCCGAATATCCTTCGTTGAAATCGGCCTGATAAGGAGAGTATTCTCCTCATCAGAGACTCTATTGGAGGATAAGATAGGGAAAACAGGGAGCCCCTCACCAGAATTCTCAATCCATCTCGACTGAAAGAAAATGAAAAGCTGATCCCTGATAACCTGGATATCCTCCTGAAAGTGGCCATCCTCATCAGCTAAGCGCCTGATTTGGTTAGCCGCTTAGCATTTTAAAGTGGCTTGATGAAAAAATCCAGTATTGCAATCCCTTTCCTTAATCCACTAAATTCGGGACCTTTGCCTCCAATAAGTTTTCTGCTGCAACAAAAGAGAGTGGTAAATAGCCAAACTGGACCTGAGGGTCGATAGGTCAGAATCAGTAAGGAATCTGTCCTTATCCTCTTTGGTATGCAGTGAAGAAATAATAGACTTCACCTGCTCAACTTGCCTCACAATGTCCCCCACCTCCCTTTTATTCTACCTAGAGAAGTCTGCATCTAGCAAGAAGCAGTCGCCTAGATAATCTGTAGGTAGCACTCCCTCTGATAGGTAACCACAATACCTAAGAAATAATAGTCCTAGCAGAAGAATAAAATGTCCAGAACTTCTCAAATCTAAACTGTCTACTCTGCTGAATAGACACATCAGTAGAAATAAGAATAGGACAGTGATCAGAGGCAATTCTGGACAAATGAGTGATCGTAACAGAAGGAAAGAGTTGGAGCCAATTAAAAGTGGCCATGGCCCTATTCAATCTTTCCCAGACTCTAGCAGAACCATGGTGATTGTTGCACCAAGTGAATTGAGATCCGACGAACCCTAAATCCAAAAGGCCAGCAGATAAAATGAAAGACTTAAACTCAACTATTTTTGGGGATCCAGCAATCTACCTACCCTCTCTTTTTTCATTGGCCCCCGCACTGCAGTTGAAGTCACCTGCAATAAGGGAGGGAAAACCCTGGGCAAGTAGTGAAAGAAGCTCGTCCCATAGCACACAGCGCACCCTAAAGTCAGTGCTGGCATAAACACCTGAGAGGAGCCAAGGCCCAAAGGTCCCCTCAGAGATAACAAGGGCCACTTGCTGACCATAGCAGTGAAAGACATCGACTCTGATATTATCATTTCTTCAAAGCACCAAAATGCCTCTAGAAAGAGCAACTAACTCAACTGCATAAGACGCCCAAGATATGAAAATCTGTCTCCGCAAGCGAGCCAGACTATCCCCAGACAAACGGGTTTCCAGCAGGACACAAATGTTAAAACCATGAAACTGCACAAGCCTCCCAAAAGAGGATCGAAATGATGGTTTCTGGGCTCCTCATACATTCCATATAAGAATCTTCATCTAGAGGTTTGAGTGGGGGGGACTCTGACCTTGTCCCCAGTCAACTCGTCAGTAGAATGACCACCATTTGGTAGGGTACCCATAGCAGACCCCTGACCACTGCAATTCTCAGACTCCATAACCTCAACAGTGTCATCCCACTGAATGGCCTTTTGAAGCAGAAAGACCGCAGACTTGTGGTTCGGCCCCTCCAACTGAGTCATCTGGGTGACCCCTAAGGCATTCCTCAGCCTTGGCCCATCCGTACACTGGGACTTCTTGGTCCCCAGCCCAATTAGGGCACCAGACCCTCGAGGGGAGTCTGAGGATGCCGAGAAAGCGAAGGGAGCTTGCACAATACCTTTATTCCCAAAGGGGGCTTTCCCTTTTGACTTAGTGGTCTTTGATACCACTCGCTACGACATATACTCCACCGGTCGGGCTCTCTTAGGAGGGCCAGGATGGGCATCCGTATGGGACTCCAGGCTCGCAGTCCCCTTATCAGTACCCAAACAAGCAAAAGGGTTCAGATCCCTGCCCCTAGATCCCTCAGATAGCAGGGAGTTAGACTCATATGCTCGGTCACTGTCTTTTATGGCCCAACAATAGCGCCGACCGGCACGCCCAAATCAGCCCGGCACGCAATGGACTTAATCGGCTCACCCTCAGTCCATGATGGCCCTGATCCCTGAGACAGCACCTCCACTAGAGGAGAAGAGGACCGCAGATCAGCCGAACTCTGACGAAGCTGCTGGCGAGCAACCTTCTTTGGAGCCTGCCACCCATCCAGTGAAATAGGGGAGGGCCTGGGAGCAGCAGGGGAGGAGCAGGGAACCTCCTTACCCGCAAGAGGCAACTTCCTAGCAACCGAAGGCTGATCCAAGGGGGGCTTTTGCCATCGGATTGCAGTCATCCATAGGCCAAATTTGGGTCCAGACAAAGAAGATGAAGGATCGAGCACCGATCCGCAACTTCCAGCAAAGTGCAATGAACCACAGGAGACGCAAATACCTTTAAGGTGCTCATATGAGAATTGCTGCCAGAAGGGTTCACTGCTCCCACGAATTCGCGTTCTCGACCGAAGGGGTTTGCTCAAGTCAATGCGGATACAGGCTCGAGCGAAACCCCCCCATTTTCGTTCCTGGGTGGATTCATCGGAGAACAAATACTGCCCGACCATCGAAAGAATTGAGGACAATATCTCGTCAGTCCAGAATTCAATCGGGAGCAAAGGAAGCCTGATCCAAAGCAGAGCGCAGAAAAGGGAGTCCTCCGCAGGGATGAACTCCGGATACCACTCTGCTACAGCAATCGGTTGTCCGTTCACAACCCAGGGTCTCCCCAGAATAAGGTCCTTCACTAGGGAGTCGAAGAACATGAAGATATAGTGCTAATGAGCCAGTGAGACTGCTTCCATGTCACCTGGAACCCCTCCCTCCCGTTGGAACTCCTGAACAATCACCTCCAACGGAACCCAACGAGAAAGGCTCTGTGCAAGGATCGCTCGATTCACCCATCTACCAACTTCCTCCTCCAGCGACTGCACTGGGACCTGGATAATGTCCGGATACAGTCATTTTAGCTCAGCAATCATAGTCGGTGAAGGCAATGGTGCAACCCACTCAAAGCGTCCTTCGTGAGCACGATGCCAAGGCATACCGAAATTCTTTGCCCCATCAAAGACCGCCGAACTTGGAGCAAATGAATTTGCCAGAGTTCAAATCGGAGTGATCAAACCAGGCGGTAGAGGTTACCGAAGATCGGGGACGAAGCGCTTCGCAGCACTACTCTTAAAGCAGTTCAGAGTCTTTGAGTTTGCTTAGAAGCTAAAACTTATCTATCTTGGTAATTTTAAAATTATTAATCAATCAAGTGCAAAAATGAATAGCCAGAATTATCATTATTAATAGAGCAAATCCTTTATTTAAATACTTTATCATATATTTTTAGTTCATTAACACAATAAAAACCGTATATTTTTTCATCCACTTGAGATATAGTACAAAAATTAATAAAATATGCAATTTTTTTATTTCTATATATTTTTAACCATATAAACTATTATTAATAGTATGAAACTTTAAATTTAATTTGTATTATTAATTTTATAATTGAAAAAAAAAGTATAGTACCCTTAACCTGGGAGTATAGTTGAATGTACATCCTCACATATATTACTACTACAAAACAATATATTGAGTCCTTGAGTCTCCTCAAATTATTAAATATTTTTTGAGCATATTTTAATATCTTTTTGTTTGAATTACTTTCTAAATTAATCTCAAGATTTAAAAGTGATTAATAATTATTCTATGACTCATAAATTAGATTCTGAAAACTTATTCATAAATAATTCATGATTCATTCGAACGACACATTACAAATTAGCAATGCTACCCGTTATTATTAAGAAATTTTGTTCTTATCCTTTATTCTTAAAACAAAGCTCATATTTACATGACTAAATGCATAATTTTATAAAAAGGTGCATATATAAACTTATCAGGATGATCCATTATTTACTTTGATTAATTTTTTAAAATATTATTATTTTCTTAATTGCAAACATTTATATTCTTTTCAAATTTTTGATGAATTTAATTTTTTTTGTCTTGGCAACTAATCAATATATCCATCACATTAAAGTTGCAGTTACGAGTAAAACTCTGTTTGAACCATTCCAATCAAAAATTTTCATGCTTATCATTTCATCTAAAGTTATTTGCAACATCTAATTTCATGAGAATTCCATGACTTCACCATCCTCCCCTGGTATGTTGAAGAAATTTGATATTATGTTCTTTTTTTTTTTTTTTTTGGTACAAACGGAAATCACACCACTCTAGGGCGACTCAGACCCACACTATCAAAATGCAATATTAAGTTCAGACCAGGATGACACCATTCACCGAGCTTCCAGCACCAGAATCCAGAATGATCAGCAACTCTAGCGGCAATCCAGTCAGCCGCTGAGTTGGCTTCCCTGAAGATATGGCTAATCTGTATACTGTGAACCCCCTGAAGGAGAGAACGAATATCAAAGATCAAAGGGTTGGTGGGCGACTGCGCACACTGATCCTGGCGAAGCCATCGAATCACCGTGAGAGCATCACCCTCAAGAATAAGACAATGGGCATGGAGACTGCGTATAGCAAAGGAGACTCCAGCCCATGCAGCATAAAGCTCTGCAAGCGGCACTGACGAATCGAGATGTCCAAATCCCCCAGCAGCAATCATAGTACCGACAGGATCCCGAATGACATAACCCGATCCGGTAGATCTACCTCGGACACTCCCATCAAAGTTAATTTTGATAAACCCTGGAGGGGGGGTTCCCAAGAAATAAAGACTGTTCTCCGGTGCGCTGCCGGGGCAGCATGGGAATCCCAGAGGCCAGGGCTAACAAAATCACAACCAAGACGATGGGATGTATACTCAGTGGATAGGGACACAGCAGTCCGGACAACCCTAAAAGACGGAGTAGGCTCCTGAGTAAAGACAATCCGGTTTCGAGATAACCAAATCTGATAAGCAATGTAGGCCCTCGTCAAGCCCTGCTTACTGCACCCTCTCCTAACATCCTGCCTGATCAAGTCCAGGAAAGATAATGAAAGAGAAGAAGAGGCAACAGCTCAAGGCTTGACACTAGCGATCTCCCAAATGTGGTGAGCTCTGAGACAAGTGAAGATGGCGTGATCCACCTCCTCCTCCGCAATACCGCATATCGGACACGTAGGCTGAATCCCCATGCCACGTCTAGAGAGAACCGAGCAAGTAGGGAGACAATTCCGAGTAATCTTCCATAGAAAAAGACGAACCCTGGGATGAATGGGAAGATGCCAAATCCAAGTCATGTCTGTTAACGGTCGGGATGGAGCACGGTAAATCTTGATGATGTCCCTGATGGGAGCACTCGGTATACCGGACCGCCTCCAAACCCTGATATCGGGGGAGTACCCAGGAGAAAGAGGGATAGCAGCTATACGTTGTATAAGCTCCTCGCCAAAGAAGCGGGATAACAGAGGAGTAGACCATGAGGAATGATCCGGCACGGTGAGGTCACTAACTCGCATATCAAGAGGAATATCAGTGCTGACGAAAGTAGGCCATCGAGACAAAGGAAGGTCAGCGATCCAAGAATCATAAGTAACGTCCACAGAAGCACCATTGCCAAGAATCCAGGAGATACTATGAAGGATGTCCGGAGCATGAGAACAAACCTCTTTCCAGAAAAAAGAGTGACCCCGAAGAGACTGCAGGTTAGTGGAAGGAGTCCACTCCCCATACTTGCCACGCATAAAGGAGCTCCACATACAGTGCGGATCAAGCAAAAAACGAGTAGCATGCCTAGCAATCAAGGCCTCCCTCCGAGCAGTCAAGGACTGGATCCCAAGGCCTCCCTCGGAAAGCGGCGAACAGACACAATCCCAGGCTAAAAGATGAACACCATGACCATCCTGGGATGAACCCCAGAGAAAATCCCTGAAATAACGCTCAATCCTCCTCAGACAAGTCAAAGGGACAGCAGCATTAGATAAGAGATAGAGAGGAAGAGATGTGAGCACAGATCGAATAATAGTGATCCTCGCCATCATAGATAGCCCAGTGACCTGCCACCCCTCCAGCCGATCACGAATCCTCAACTCGAGCTTACTAAAGTCCGAGATCTTAGGTCTTCTGCCAGTAATAGGAATACCCAGATAGAAGAGGCACTCAGACTGCACAGAAATCCCCATGATCTGCTTGATAGTATCCTTCCGAGAAGAGGTCACCCGCGGACTAAAACAAATAACAGACTTAGCATTATTAACTTTCTGACCAGAGGCAGAACAGTAATTATGAAGAATAGAAGCAACAATAGTCGCATTGGCCACAGTAGCCCTGCCCAGGAAGATGCAGTCGTCAGCAAAAATCTGATGAGAAATCGAGGGACCTTGGGATCCAGCTCGGTAAGGGTGTAGAGCATTGTCCTCATGAGCCTGACGAAGAGCCCGAGATAAAGAATCGGCCGCTATAACAAAGAGAAACGGGGAGAGGGGACAACCTTGTCTCAGCCCAACCTTAGAATGGAAATAATCAGTCCGATCTCCATTGATGAGGATGGAGAAAGACGGACTCTGAATGCAGGCCATGATCCAGTCAATAAACAGCTGGTTGATCCCAAACACCTGAAGAGAGTGACGCAAGAATTCCCAGTTAACTCTGTCATAAGCTCTCTCCATATCAAGCTTAATGGACATAAGCCCCTGACTACCAGAAGTCCGACGCAGGTCATGCATGAACTCCTGCGCTAATAAAGCATTATCAGTGATACTGCGCCCTCTGAGGAAAGCCCCCTGCTCCGGAGAGATAAGGTGAGGAATAACCCAACACAACCTCATAACCAGGAGGCGAGCACAAACCTTATATAAGGTAGTGCATAAACTGATAGGCCGGAAGTGCTGAGGGCTGGAAGCGTCCGTCCTCTTAGGAACCAAGGTAATGAAGGTACGATTCCATTCAGAGGGGATAGATTTGCGATGAAAGACAAGCTTGATTGCCTGAGCTAAATCCTCTCCCAGAATATCCCAATACTGATGAAAGAAAAACGGAGGAAAGCCATCCGGCCCAGGGGCCTTATCAGCACCAAGATCCCATAAAGCCAGCCGAATGTCCTCTGTAGTGACAGGTCGAGTCAGAGAGACGTTCTCAGCAGTAGAGACAGTGTTGAGAGACAGAATAGGATGAACAGGGACTCCAGAATCAGGTTGCTCAGTCCACCTACTATGAAAGAAGTTAAAGAGATGAGCACGAATCACATGATCATTCACCTGGAGCTGACCGTCCTCATCAGTTATATGCCTAATGCGGTTCCTCGCCCTGCGTTTCTGAGTGGCCTGATGGAAAAATCTTGTATTACAGTCCCCCTCCTGAATCCACTGGATACGGGACCGCTGGCGCCAAAAGGTCTCCTGCTGCAGCAGAAGAGAGTGGTGGAGCGCTAGACTCGATCGTAGGGATGAAAGGTCCTCACAAGAAAGAGAACCCGCCATGTCCTCTTTCGCCTGGAGAGAAGAGATAGTATACTCAACCAGCTCCACCTGTCTGTCAATATCCCCAACCTCCAATCTATGCCATCTAGAGAGGCGACGTCTAGCAAGGGCAAGCCTTCTGGACAGCCGATAAATGGCATTACCTCTAACTGGTAACTGCCAGACCTGAGAGATGATGGAGCGAGCAGCAGGATATGAGATCCAAAATTTCTCAAATCTGAACTGCCTATGCCGCTGAGAGGTGATATCGGTAGAGATAAAGAGAGGGCAGTGGTCAGAGGCAATTCTAGACAAGTGAGTGACAGTAGCAGAGGGATAAAGCTGGAGCCAGCTAGAAGAGGCCAAGGCCCTGTCCAATCTTTCCCAGACTCTAGCTGTTCCCTGCCGGTTGTTGCACCATGTAAACTGAGAGCCCTGATAACCCAGATCCAACAGACCAGCGCAAGAAATAAAGTCCTTGAACTCAGACCGGCCCATAGAGCCATGGGAAGCCCGGCCACCTTTCTTTTCTGCGGCACTCAAGATACAGTTGAAGTCTCCAGCAGTAAGGGAGGGGAACCCCTGGTCAAGAAGAGTCTGAGTCTCAGACCACAGCACCCGACGCTCCTGGAGATCAATACTGGCATAAACTCCGGACAGGAGCCAAGGGCTGGCACTTCCCTCAGAGATGACTAGCGCAACCTGCTGCCCACATCTGTGAAAAGCATCAACTCTGATATTATCATTCCTCCATAAAGCAACAATACCCCCCGAAAGACCAATGGACTCAACAGCATACGAAGTCCAAGCTCGAGCAATCTGTCTTCGAAAACGGGCCAGACTAGCCCCAGAAAGCCGAGTTTCCAGCAAGATGCAAATGTCAAAAGAGTGAAGCTGCATAAGCCTCCCAAATGAGGAGCAAAACGATGGTTTCAATGCTCCTCGCACATTCCATATAAGAATCTTCATGGTAAGGCTGGATTGGAGGGCTCCCCAACCAACACCCCTGACATCTCCATGGAACAGTCCAAATCTCTCGGGCCTTTGCAATCAACAGCCTGGGTTGATTCCATCAGGACCTCCGTATCGCCTGGGATCTCCTTAGGACAATTCCGGGATCCCGTTTCCACACAATCAAGTATCTGGCCTGAGTCCGTCAAGCCCGCTGATGCAGATACATGAATAGCCTCCTTCAGCAGATGAACCGCTGATAAGTGAGTACTGGACTCTAATTGGGTCGGCTCAGAAGACTCAGAAGTTGACCCCGAAAAGGCCTCTACCCGACCTCGAGCCTTCTTAGCCCCTAGGCCAAGCTGGGCCGATGACACCCGACCACCCACCGAGGAAGCCGCAAACTTGAAGGCTACATTGTCCCCACCTCTACCAGAAAGAGCGGCCTTGCCTTTGGCTTTGGACGATCGGGATGGCATTCTGGTAGACGATGGCTCCACTGGACGGGCCCTCTTAGTAGGCCCCGAGACGGGGTCTTTACTAGTACTGACCACGGTGCCCAACTTTGGAAATTTAATTGCTTTATCACCTTCATCCAAAGAGGATTGCACTTTAGGAATTAGAGAATGAATTCCATTTGATTCTGAACTCTGAAGCAATGAGTTCTGATACTCAGCTACAGTGCCAACCGGCACGCTTGAGCAATGCCTGGAGTCTTCCTGGAATCCATGACCGAGAAGCACAGGGACTTGAACCAGGGAGGAAGACGCTGCCGAGGGCTTCACCTCTGGCTTCTGAGTCACCGCCGCAAGCGTCTCAACTGCGGCCGACACACCTCGTCCAAGCTTCAGCCCAGGAGATGGCTCGGAGAATCCAGAGGAAGAATGAAGCTGACACCGGGCGACCTTCTTCGGCACAGTCCAGCCATCCTTGGACACAGGAGCGGAAGCAGGGCATGGCCGATCACCCGCCGTTGGGACCGGAGGCTGCGCCGGAGGAGGTCGTCGATGCCGAACTGTAGCCAGCCAGGGACCAAACGGAGGAGCAGAAGACGAAGAAGCCGATAGACCCGCTGGCTTGCATGGACCAGAGAGGTGCAGGGAAGCACAGTGATGGCAAATATCCTCCAGATTCTCAATCGAGAACTGCTGCCAGAAGGGGGCGCCGAATCCACGAATCCTGGCCCCTGGCCGGAGGGGAAGACCCAGATCCACTCGAACGCAAGCCCGAGCAAACCCTCCCCACATCCGAGCTTTGGTAGCCTCGTCGGAGAACAGAAATTCCCCCGCCACCGAGAGAATGGAAGAGAGGGAGTCATCCGCCCAGAACTCCATTGGAAGCAGAGGAAGCCGGATCCAAACCAGAGCCTGCAGCAAAGAGTCTTCCGCTGGGATGAATTCCGGCTTCCAATCCATCACCGCAAGAATCTGCCCGTTGATCACCCAAGGCCTCTCAAGGATACGGCTTTTAGAGGTGGGATCAGAGAACCGGATGAGGTAATGCCTGTGAGCCAGGGGAACCACCTCGATTTCTTCCGGCAGCCCAGCACGATGCAGCTCACGCATAATAGCCTCCGGTGGCACCCACCGAGAGAGAGAGCGAGCCAGCACCGCCTTCGCTCCCCACGAGCTGGCCTCACACTCCAGGGAGGAGATCGGGACCTGGATGACCTCCGGGAAGAGCCGGATCAGTTCTTCAACCTCCGCCGGAGAAGGGGAAGGAGCATCCCATCCATAGCGACCTAAGGGAGGTCGGCTCCACTGACCACCCTTCTTCGACGAGCCCAAGGGGAAAGCAGCGTCCGAAGCAGGAGAAGAAGCCCCACCATGACTGGAACCCATCTTCATGCTCCCGGAAGCCCTCCCATCAGACACCCCATCGGAGGCCATAGGAGGGAAGAGGACAGCAGCAGGAACAATCCAAAGGAAACACAGCCGAAGAAGACGAAGGATCGCTGGAGATCGGAGAAGATGAAGTCGGGAGCACAAATCTTAAAGACCGTCCAAACAGAGAAGCTCTGCTCGGAATGCATGACTTTCAAAGCACACGCACATATTATGTTCTTCATCCTATTGGACTCTTGGAGTTTCTAGCTTTATTTCCTTCAGGCTTCTCATCAAATAATCTATGGATTATACAAATCACATATACATGTGTAGCTAATTATTTTATTAATTTAATATTACATTTACTCTCTCTTACTGTATATATATATATATATATATATATATATATATATATATATATATATAGTTTGTTATCAAAAAGAAATTAGCATCTAATTCTTATTTATCTTTTTGAAAAAAGAAAAATTTCTGTGCATTGCACTTTTTTTTTTTGGTACAAGCGGACGATGACAATAGTCTAGTGCGAATCAACTCAGATAGATTGAAATACAAAATTTACTACAAAATAAAAGGATAGGGGTCATCCAGCCTCCATATCCAATAACCAGCATGCTGAGCCACTGAAGCTGTCGCCCAGTTAGCCGTCGAATTGGCTTCATGGTATATATGATGGATCTAGGCAGTATCAACCTCTCGTAGAATAGATCATATGTCCCTGAGAATCGAGTTAGTGGGGGATTCAAAAAAATCTTCTTTCGCAGCCATTGAATGACAGTCATAGAATCATTCTCGATCATGAGCCTATGAGCATAAAGAATCCGAGAGGCATAAGTAATACCCGTCCAAGCAGCATAAAGCTCGGTCATAGGAATGAAAAAATCGAGGGTATCAAATCCATCCGTCGCCAACATATCACTCTGAGGCCTACGGATGATGAAGGCAGAAAATCAGCAAATTTTTCATAAATACTTCTATCAAAATTAATTTTAAGAGGGCTTTCAGAAAATAAAAACTGTATGCTAATTTACTATCAAACTAATAAAGAATCTTCAGAGGTCAAAGAAGCTGGAACCAACTACTTGGTGATTGACAGTGCATGCGATGCATGCATTCCGAGCATTCTTATTCTTTCAGCAATCAATCATCGTGCAAAAAAAATTTTCATGAAAAAAAGTTTGAAGGAATGGATTGGGCCCAATTTAATCCAGCCCAATTAGTGCAATCAATCACCATCGCTCCGCCGTCGCCGAGGCAGCTCTCTCGTTCTGTGGGGCGTTTCCGTCTCTCTCTCCCCAGAGGAGAGAAAACCCCCAATTCCAATACCGACCTTTTCCTCCCCTTACTCCCTCATTGGCATTCTCCGATCTCCTCCCAAAACCTTCAATCCCCCCAAACTCTACTCTCATCGGTGCCAGCATGGGGACGCTGGGGAAAGCTATCTACACCGTCGGATTCTGGATTCGGGAGACCGGCCAGGTCATCGATCGGCTCGGATGCCGCCTCCAGGGCAACTACTACTTCCAAGAACAATGTAAGCAATTCCCTCCTTTCTCCTGTGTCATTAAAGAAAGAGATTGATTCCCGTTCGGGCGATTTTGATCTTTTCATCTCACACTTTTTACTTTTTTTTTAGGAGTTTAAATTAGATTCTTTTCGCTCTTTGGGTATTTGGAAGCTCGATCTGATAGTAATACAACAATCAAGATTCAAGATTTGGGCGTATTTTTATCGCACGTGGATATAATCCTTTTCTTGATATAAAGGTGTGATTTTTATGGCATTCCTGACGTGGAATAATTCATGGGATGCGCAATTTTTGTGATTTTTCTACTTTTGGGATCTCTCTTTTTTATGTCTTCCAAACTACATAGGAGCGAATGAAGTCTCGTAGGGTAACTAGGGTTTTAAGGTCAGCAGATTTTGTCCTATATTCTCATTTTCTCCTACCAATTGACCAATCAAGACTTTCTCTTGATGGGTAATTATTTTATGATATTATCATTTATCATGAGTCATAAATTTTCTTGGTGTTCTACTAATTGGTTTAAACCATGGTGAGATGTACTGCCTTCCAATTGTAGGAGTATTGACTTTTGTGAAGGTTAAGGTGTTACGGATAGGTATTGAAACCTTTTGAGAGCCACTTGATCATTATGGCCTGAATCAAGAATTGATTTTCTTATGCTGTGTTTATGAGAGCATTTCATTATCAGGATGTTGTATATGACTCTACTGCTAGCTTGTTAAAGTTCCATTGGACAGGTCAACCCAAATGATTCCTTGTTGAGGTACAAATTACTGCCATAAAAAAGGTGCTTTTTATTTTTGGTTGTGTGAGAGCACAGAACAGGTGAATTTTGTTGCTTGCAAATGTCAGAATTGTGCATGGATAGGAAAGGAGAATGATGAAATATTGAGAAGGTGTGAGGAAGATGAAGATATATCAATGGGAAAAAGGAATAGGAAAGATTTGAGGAGACTCTACTTGTGGTAAAGCATGCCCGGTGCTCCTTTTGTGTTTGTAAAGAATGACAAGCATTGCTCTTCAGATTGATTGAACCGCTTGCAAAATATGCACATGAAGTTCTGTCAGACTCTTCTTAAATATTCTCTTAGAAATCCTAGGAAAATTGGAACTATCTTGCATATTATGCTTATCCCTTGGCAAGCTGAGATGGTTTGATTGGTTCGCCAGTTATATATCTTTTGATATACTGAGTTTGTTAATTTTGTCATCTTTAGAATGTTTAGCTCACAGCCTTAATTGGACTTTGCTTTTAATGTTAGATGTATAACTTTATTCATTTTACTATTTGCATAACCCCTTATTTAAATACATTTGAAATATTCATATTAGATATTATAGTTTCACTGAGTTTTTGTGACAGTTCACTGTGCATGACTTATGATGCCAAATTTGTTAAACTTATCATATTATTCATACCCTAGCAACTGGATGTTGCTGATATTACTGCTATCAGAATTATTATAATTACCTGACTAGCATGTCTGATAAGGGTCTACTGAATGCCTGGATTCCTCATCCACTTGTGGAAGGTTTCTGAGCATTTGCAGTCCCTGAGTTTGTGAGATAACTAACAGCAGAAAGGAGATTTATGTTATATCTAAAATATAGGGATTTGAGAGGCTGAAGGTAATTGGGGAGAAAGCACCCCTGCTATTCCTTTTATTCACTGTAAAAGGGAATTTTTATGCATATCTTGTGCAGGCATCCAAACAGCCCCTAAAGCAGGTTGTAAGACCACAGTTGATCTTTGAAACGGATCGTTAACTTTGCATAACATAAAATCTGTCATCTTTCATATTTCTTGCATCATAATTTGATGATATTGGAGCTGTTCCATACATACATAGGAAACACAATTACATGGTGCCATGCCAAGTTGCATCAATAGTTTTGTTTATACTCAACTCAACTTATCTAAGCCTTTTTCCAACTACATGGGGTCGGCTACATGAATCTGCTTCCTCCACTCTACTTTATTCAGGAATAAGTCGATACTCAAATTACAAATAGTAATATCTTTCTTAATTATTTCTATCCATGTTAGTTTAGGTTTACCTCTACCTCTATCAATACCATGGACTGTTAAAAGATCATTCTTTCTAATTGGAGCGTCTAAAGGTCTTTGTTACATATGTTCAAACCATCGTAATTGGTTTTCTCTCATTTTATCTTTAAATGAGGCTACTCCTATCATTTCTCGTATATACTTATTTCTAATTTTATTGTTTAAAGTTTTACCACGTATCCATCTTAATATGCGCATTTCTGTTATATTTAATTTATTCACATATTGTTTCAGTATTGCTCAACACTTTGTTCCATATAGCATAGCTGGCCTAATAGTGATTTTATATAATTTTCTTTTAATTTTAATGGGATGCATCGATTATACAATACTCTTAAAATACTCTTCCACTTAATTCGTCCTACTTTAACTCTATGATAACAATTTTGCTTATGCTATGTGAAATTATTATATCAGCATGTTTTGATATCCTTGTTGCACCAAAGAAGGGCATTCTTGTCATTCTTTTATTGGAATCGACATGATCTGCTAATCTAGTTTCATTTAGCATGAAGTTCAAGGAACAAATATCCTCCTTTCTCTTAGGTTTTATGGGTCAATGAAAGGATAAATTAGTCCTTTCCAATGGTACATTGCAAAATATTGTATGCAATATATGTGTCTTCAAGCTCTGAAGATACACACATTTAGTTATTTTTGCTTCTTCAAGTACAACTGCTTGGAATCAACCATTTTTTAAAAAATAAGATGTTATATCAGACACACATTTAATCTGGAAATTGAACAATGAGACAGGTATCACAGCTACCACTAGGAGAATTTAGGAATTTCAACTACTTTAAAGTGGCTTTATTTTCACCATCCAAACACATAAAATGATCGTTCCTTCTCAGAGTCTCCATGCATGTACATTGTTCCTGTAATACCATGACATGAGCATCCAAAATCATGATTACACTCATTCTGAAATAATTTATAAATGCTTTTGTAACAATAGTTGTCTGTAAAATTTTCTCTATTATTATTTTTTTATTCATTTCATACTTTCCTTGATTTGTTTCATTAGAAGATAGGATAGTCCACCAGAATTTGCCCCCCCCCCCCACCCCAAAAAAAAAAAAAAAAAAAAAAAGGCTTTGATAATGTAAGGTCAAGGTTCCTGAGCCCTTCATTATCTTCATGTTTGCATTTGATAAACTTTTCTAAGATTTTGTGATGTATGCCAGATTATTGCAATTAATTTTGTGATGTCAAATACCACCCTTCTAAAATTTTCTCTAAACTTATTATTTTGTTGAGCAAGTATAATCGTAGATCACTATCGTATGTTTTAAGTATATTTGTGCATGGAGCACAACAAGACTATTTCATTTTTTGAGGTAATTGTTGTTAACATGCAATATTTTTTCATGTTATTTCAGTGTCAAGGCATCGTACATTAATGAATATATTTGACAAAGTACCCAACGTTGACAAGGATGCTTTTGTGGCTCCAAGTGCATCTGTCATTGGTGATGTTCAAGTTGGTCGAGGATCCTCAATTTGGTATGGATGTGTATTGAGAGGTACGCTTCTTATCAAGCATTTTAAACATGATTGAGTGATGTTTATGGTGCTCAAGATTTATCCTAGATTAGTAAGGATACACACTGTTGATAATTTGGCATACTGATCTAGTCAAAATGCCAACTTATCTATAGTTCTTATCATCAATATTTTTTCTGTAAAAAACAATATAATAATTAGATATATGATCTGATTAAAAGAAACTTTGACTAATTGAACTTTTGAGATGGTTTCTTTGAATCCGGATTGTGTAGTATGGATACTGCAGAACAATGATTTGTTACTTTTGCTATACATATCTATGCCTCAAGGCACCGCAGTAAAAGATTTGGATCTCATGTTGCACTTTTGGTTTACTTTCATTTATGTGTAACATGATAGTTTCATGTACCATGTTTACAGGCTGCTTCTGTTTTATTGGGGTTCTGCATAATAAGTTAAAAAGTATAGGCATATTGTGTGCAATGGCTCTTCTAAAACAATAGAAAGACGAAATATCTCCAACACAGAAGCCTGAACTCTAGAAGGTTGCTAACAAAAATTCTTTCCAGGATTCAGTTCTAAA
Organism: Calamus simplicifolius; assembly: GCA_900491605.1. Classification (NCBI taxonomy): domain Eukaryota; kingdom Viridiplantae; phylum Streptophyta; class Magnoliopsida; order Arecales; family Arecaceae; genus Calamus; species Calamus simplicifolius. The sequence continues at coordinate 954,237 of UESW01003850.1, forward strand.
TTTAGATATTTTGTTCTTGGGATATGTACCATGCCCTTTTTGTATCTGATTTGTTGCTAGAGTCAAATACCTGCATATGATTTCGGTTGAATGATTTTAGCTGGTTATGAACGGATTAATCATTTTTCTTTAGTTCCAGTATTTGTGGTCTTGCTTCTATTAGGAATGAATTTTAATTTTTTCAAGCAATTCTAGACCATGCAGAGTAGAAAGAGATATCTACGTTAACTCCTCCATCTATTAGCAGTAATTTTGCACTTCATGCATTCTATATTGGTTTAACTTAAATACCTTTGTTCTTGCAGAACTACCACTCTCTATGCCAATTTAATCAACTGACATCATCATATCCAGATAATTCTTGGAACAAGCCTTTTTTGTGCTGTTTATTCATCTTTTAGAATTACAAGACAGTAGAAACTTAGACCTAACCTAGATACAGGCTCATTGCAATTGAGGATTCCCATTCTCTTCTATGGTGGTACCAGGGTTTCAATTTCCAGTGGGTTTGTTAGCCACTGGCAGCAAAGTGCATGCTATGTCATGCCATCACACATGATTTACTGTGCCAAAGTTTAAAAATATTAAAATAGACTTAGTATCTTTTTAATTAAATATTTTAAGAATTGAATAGAAGGTATCCTGCTGACCTTGTGCCAGGTACTGGAATTGGCACAGCACAGGGCAGCTATTGCGTCATGCCACCACACATGCTTTGTGGGCCAAAAATAAAAATATTAAAAAAGACTTAATATTTTTTGAATTAAAATATTTTAAAATTTTAATTAAAGGTATCCTGCTGACCTATGCCAGGTTCTGGTAGTGTCATTGCACAAGGCTGCTGCTGAAATCCTTGGTGGTATATCCATTAGTCATTTCTCCCTATTACATGTATAGCAATTTTAAAGAAGTTGTGACTTGTTGGACCTGGTGTTCTTCCCTCGTGCAGCTCCTCAATGGCCGCAAACTTCTATGGTGTTGCATTGACTCTAGAAGTTCTTATTCTCACTCCCATCACTTTGGAAATGTGTAATCTCATTTGCTCACCTACTACCTAAAAATTTCCTTCTACATGAAACCCCCACTTCATTCCTATGGCCACTCCCAATATAGATAAATGAGTGTGAATTCTACGTGAGTCCTTGCTCTCATAAAGCACTTAAACACTGTCAAACATACAATGAACATGCCTTTCTTTATCCTCCTATGCCTGTTAAGCAATAATTGCCATAACATAATCTTTTCCAGATTTTTAAGACCTTGTGTTGATTCTTCATATTTGTTTGAAATTATTTTTTAAATTACAAAATTGTCTCAACAGTTTATCTAGACATGGAATTGAATTGGTTCTCCATATCCTTGTTACTCATCTTAAATTTTTCTGCAGGAAAATAATAAAACAATTCCCTCTACACCTGTCTATTTTTCCATAATCCTCTTAAACTTTATAAATGTGTATGTGTGTTTTCTCTATAATCATCAGTTGAATATAAGTTTTCTGCATTTATCTTAGAAAATTTGGAGTTTCATATTTGATTGATTGACTTGTGATTTGTGCCTTATAGATCAATGCATTTTTAGGTGATCTTTAAGTATGTCATATTTCTTTGTTTTGATCTTTCTAGTATAGGTGAATCTATAAGAGGGTTAAGCCTAATTGCATGACCTGGCATCTGTCTGTTGCCTAAAGGCTGTAAACTAGAAGCCATCTTGCTCTGGGTTTCATGGCAAGTTTCTTGCTGCCAAAATTTGCCATGATCAAAAATTAGGCATTAAATTATAAGGGTTGAATTCAGGTTGGAAACCTATAATAAAATGCTGTCAAACTTTGATCGGTCATTCCTAAACTCCATTGTAGACGGTATAAAGCTTATGAGTTCAGCTTTGGATATGTATGCTACCATGTTGCAGAGGCATCACTGGTTTGTGGGAACCAAGAGAAGGAGCTCCTTGCTTCAACTAATGTGCAAGAGAATTGGTTACATTGGTGCCTGATTCATCTATTTAAATGATTATGACATTTTCTATTTGTAATAGCAATCCTTCTCAGTTCATCTGGTGTTTCCATTGATTGCATTGATAAAGCTAGTTAGCTAAACTGCTGCAAATCTATTCTTGTATATTGTGAGATGCAGTTGCCATGCTCATTCACTTTATTTAAGCAGCTTCTTGCTTTCTTGATTGAATGGCAGTAAACTAACGATCCAAAGTATGCTCCTCCCAAATGTATTCCTCTTGTGGTGTTTTCACTCAAGTAGTTGGGGAGTACCTTCTCCAATTTTTCATAATTGTACCATCATTCACCAAAAGAATCCTTGTTCTTAAGATTCCTAGTGTAATTCTTTTCCCCCCTAGTTTCCCTTTCTCTTATGTCCTTATTTTCTCTAAAGCTCAATATGGCTTATCTTAACATTCTTGGTTGCAGAACTGTTACCTTTATAATTTTCTTGGCCTGTCCAAGTACTTATAGCATTTGTTGTTCTCTGTTGTCCCTTTATGTTTAGTTGCCATTTCGAACATGGCATTAGGCCATCACTAAGTTTTGCTTACTTTTTACATCTTCAACAACTACTAAAGACAATGTTGTAAATTACTTGAAATACAGCCCAACCATATGGATTTGAGTTTCTATGACCTTTAATCATTAATGAGAGGATGTTACATTTAATCAGATTAAATTTGTGATTTTACTTTCCCCTTTCTTTTCAATTCTAATTTTCACCACCCCTCCCCCAATAAATAAATAAATAAGAAATAAAGCACACTGTTAAGAGTCATAGTGGTGGTGGTAAAGATTTGCAATCAAATCCAACCTTCATCAGGGTTGGATACACCAGCTATATAGTCCAGATTGCCTATGGGTGTAACGTAAAAAAAGGAAAAAGTTAAAAGAAAAAAAAAAAGCTAAAAACTTGTTTCAAAATTTCCTTAGATATTGCCTATTTTTCTTTAATTTTCTAATTGTCATTGATGTCTAAGAACTCTAATATCTCATCTTTCCTTGTCCAGGCGATGTCAACAGCATCCAGGTGGGATCTGGAACTAATATACAAGATAATTCACTTGTGCATGTAGCAAAGTCCAACTTAAGTGGGAAGGTCTTACCAACCATCATTGGAGATAATGTTACCATAGGTAAGCATTTGAACTTCTATTATTGACATTATTTCTTGTCAACTGATTCAGTTGTGCCTTCAAGATGTTCATCAAACCAAGCCGTTTCCTTTTAATTTCTCTATTTCATATGTTTTTACTAGAAAAATTGATATATCATGCACCCACTGAACCTTAAATTGAAAATTTAACACATTTGGGTATATCATGATACAAGATGAAAAAGAGGGAATTATCTCTTTATCATCCAATTGTTATAGAGGGATGGTGGACCTTGGTTACTTCATTGTGACTTGGACGTCACGGGTTCAAAAAGTCTCTCCACATGTAGGGTTAATTCCACCTACATCTGGCTTGCCTTGGACCGTGTACTGGCAGGAGCCTCACGGGCTGCCCTTTTTTTTCTTTAATTGCTATAGACAGCAAAAAGATTATGAACTGCAAAAACTGTCTCTTAAGCTGATTAACCATTATGATGTTTAGAGCTTGGATATGACAGGTCATAGTGCTGTCTTACATGGATGCACCGTTGAGGACGAGGCTTTTGTTGGTATGGGTGCAGTCCTGCTTGATGGGGTTGCTGTGGAAAAACATGGCATGGTTGCTGCGGGAGCCCTCGTAAGGCAAAATACAAAGATCCCATCTGGAGAGGTAGCCTTCACCACTTTTCTGTGAAACTTTTTTTCTTTGCTTTTATATAAAATTGCATCTGCCACAGTTCAAAGCTTAAGTTCCCTCAAATTTGACAGTATTTTGTAGTTTAGCAGATAATCAAACTACACATTTTTTTGCTTTTCTTTTTATATTTGCAATTCTTGTGGTAATAACTAATTCGCTGCAATTAATATCTGACCTTTTAAAAAAAAGTCAGCATAATTTTTGGGATATGATGCTTCCAACATGTATGGTATTTATGAAAACTGTGCTTTTATTCAATATACTTATTATAAAAAAATTGGATCCTGACATGTAAAAAGAGATCTGGTGTCTAGAAGTAATTTGGCCGTTATTTGTTAGTTCTGTTTGAGGTCTTATTGTTTTGACTGGCTAATAAAAATCTTAAAGTAAATGACAGGTATGGGCAGGTAATCCAGCAAAGTTCCTGAGGAAGCTCACAGAAGAAGAGGTTGCTTTCATTTCACAATCAGCAGCCAACTATTCCAATTTGGCCCAGGTGCATGCTGCTGAGAATGCGAAGACATTCGATGAGATTGAGTTTGAAAAGATGCTGCGCAAGAAGCATGCTCGCCGGGATGAGGAGTACGATTCAATGCTTGGAATTGTCCGAGAAGTGCCACCAGAGCTTATTCTTCCTGACAACATCCGACCTAACAAATCTCTCAAGCCTTCTCAATAAGTCATGTCTGATATAATTGACCATCTTTACCACATTGTTTTTATGGATACTGTTTTCAGATGGGGATGCCCAAAGGAGATTCATGGTTGCTGCTGCTTCTCACCATCTCAATAATCTTTGGGTCGAGCTGTATTATAGGATCGACCAAATACTTTTTGGATCATCAGATTTTCTTATTCAGATTTTATCTGAGACAATTCATGTTATTCAAAGACCTGATGCAATGTAAGAATTTTGAATGACCTGTGAAGTTCCAACATAGTTTAGGATTCTCAAGTTAATTCGTGAGATTCATTCAGTGCGACTTATATCACTGTGCTATCTTGGCAGCAGAAAATCCAGAACAATTGTTTTGACGTGCATATTAGCTATGTGACCGAGAGCAATAGCATGCCCCACTTTCTACTGGCTGGGACATTAGATTTTAATGTGCACCTGCCGTCTGATAGCTGGACTACCGTTGGCACGGGATTTCCTGAAATCTATCCTTGCACTTCGAGTGAAAAAGCATTCAGTTGTAGGCGTTTATGACAACACACAGAAAGTTACTCTGACATCCCATCATTATTGCATGGACTGGGTGAAAATGAAATTTAAGGATTGAACAGGGGAAGCCCCTCTTGGCGGCAGCAGAGATGTAAGAGGAAAGTCTTAAAGCCTGCAGCAACTAGAGTTGCTCCAGAAGAAGCACTGCGGGCAAATCTGGTCATTAGAACTAGAAATGTATACCGTAATGCTGATTTCCTTCACAAATATTATATTTGTGCTTCATAAGCCGGAGTTCTATGACAAGACAGTTGTTTTGGTGCTAGCTTTGTCGCTGGTGTCTGTCAACCATGGTCCATCTTGCCATTGCCCTATGCTGAATTTATATGTGACCAGAGTTTGACCAATGTTCTCTGATAAAATGAGACGTCCTCTGTTTCATTGCAACAAGATCACTCCAAAAGCATCCATAAACTCCCATTTTCATCCCTGCTATCTCAGTAATGCTTTAAGTTGGAATCAAGCATGTGTTTTCATTTTGGTATCATGTTATTGAGGAAACATTTGATTCATAAACGGGTAGAAGAAATAGGTTGTTCAGTTTTATGTAATTCTTGCACCACCAGCCCAAGTCCAAAACACAACAATTAAGTGTCTACCTGTAATTTGTATTCATTCGCACAAAAAATGATATAAAGGGCTTGTGCTACTTTACTTGCCTTCTGAATAAGGGAAAAGAAAAACTATTGTAACATGTAAGACAGGAATATGCTTGTACTCTGTCTAGAATGCAGTGTTAATAAAGAGAGAGAATAAAGGATGCCTTGATGTTGGACACAATCAGAACGACAGGAGCGGCTTATAAAATAGCTGTAAATAAATGGCTACAATCTCGTGCTAAGGCAAATAAAAGGATGCCTTGGTGTTGAACACAATCATCAGTCTATTAGCTTCACCTATAACAATCATACAAGTACATATTTGATAAAATAGCTGTAAATAAATGGCTACAATCTCGTGCTAAGGCAAATAAAAGGATGCCTTGGTGTTGAACACAATCATCAGTCTATTAGCTTCACCTATAACAATCATACAAGTACATATTTGCAAAGCCTCATCAAACTTACAATTGTGCATAAGTTGTCAATTTTATGAGGTCCTAGTAGGAGCTCGATCATCAGGTCCATCAAGAATAATCTGGTATTCATCACATAAAGACAAGAAATTAGTGTAACATTTGGCAATTAACAGATAATGCAAAAACCATGAAAATGGCTGTAGATAGGCTTCAAAATTAATACAAATATAATGAGCTGAAATCAGGCTGATAGAGATGCAGTGAGTTTCAAACATGAACTTAATATGCCCTCAGCAAGCAAACAAAAAGATGATCAATGAACTACTGTTAAGGAATGGATACTTACATTACAGTCAAAAGCAAATCTTCGAGCAAGCATGATTGCTGCATTCCTCTCTCTTTCTGATTCAAAGGCCAATATGAAGGAAAGACCTTTCTTAGCCTGCCAAAAGATTGACTGAGGTGCAGCATTTCCTCCACCTCTAACCCCACAAAGCTGGAGATTGAGCAAGGAAAGTAAAAGAATTAGATATGCTCAATAATTTATCACTGAAAAAGATGGCAACCTCAAACCAACTAAGATTATTGCAGTGACTGGTGTCAACACCCAGTGACTTGAATTGCAATAGAGAAACGGAACATGAAACCCATGAAAGGAAGATCTGGAAACCATCATAAGCCACCAATTTCCATATAACCAAGGGGCAGTTGTGTAATATTTATGGTACTGCAGGGAAACGGCTGCAATCATAGATTTTCAGTTATATGGGGTCCACCAGGAAAGCAATTTTCAGAATCCTAGAACATAGGGCTCACAAGATCAACAACCAATGGGGCCCTTTCTACTTGCTTCCCCAACACCACTAAGCCACCTTTCAGCTATTTAGGAATGATGACATGGGACTTATTAATAAGACATCCATTTGGGCCCTAAATAATGCACATCTAATTGTGTAGATATGTGTGTCATGAATTCTTTGACAGGGAGGGAGCATCCAAGTATATCAAAGCAGTAGTAGACAGCTTTTACATAAAAACTTGTAGCAATGGTACTGGATGCCCTGTGGAAAGTTCCATCAGAGTACTAATTGAAAGAAAAAGTTCCTCCACAAACAGAAAGCTAAACATAGTTGCTCAGTCAAAAGTCAAGCCATGGAATGTATGTCCCATGTTAGTTGGATTAAAAGAATACAGCTGAATGTCCCCAGAGTTGATATCACAGATTTTTTGTCTGTCCATGCTTCTTTTGGTCATATATTTAATATTTTTAGTTGAGCGCATCATTTAGTTTACTAAGGCAATGGATTCATACTCCATGACAGGTTGCTACCTGCATTGAAGCAGAATACAATTCTTTCGCTTTTGTGCTCCTCCCCTTACGGAGTTTTATCCTCATCTTCCCCACATGAAACACATGGATAGACTGTGAGAAGAAATCCTGACCATTCATCTGCGTGACAACCACCTGAAAAGCAACACAACAGACATCTGAGGTTCAGTATCTGTTTGAAATACACCAAATGCAATCTAACAAGTGTCAGTTACGAATCCATCTGCATATTAATGCTTCCCTTTCTATCAAAGCAATCATAGAAACTGAGCCAGCCCCAGAAACCAACAGAACATGAGCATCATATATTGCAAACATATGATAAACAAAACATATGAATCCTTATGAAAGCAGCCTTTCTCATGAAGAAAGAAGCCAAACAAATGTAATGTATTAACACTATCAAATTTTTGAAACAACTAGTATCACACAGCTTCAAAATCCAATAAATAGGATGTTGTTACTCACTGGATTGCCACTTGGACCCATTGGCATATACATATTTTGATGGATCCATTGGCATATATATATTTTGATGAGCTATCTCATGGTTTAATATTTTATTCTTGAGTTTGTATGGTAATTTAAGAAATAGTAAAAGCAATATTGCAATTGAAAAAATATAGTGCGCAACTGGAAAGGCTGAAGCATTCTTATGGAGAACATTAAGACCAACATTATAAAAGTAATCATCATAAAACATCATTGACAATAGCCCAGGAACTTGATCATTGGAAAAGTATTTGTGGTTACAAATGGATGTCCAAAACATGCTGTTCAATCCACAGCTTGACTATCCGAACGTTTCTTTCAATACTCTCTCTCTTAAAAACAAACCTAAGAACATGCAAACTTTGATTAAGCCTCAACCAAAGCAAGATGAACATGCATCAGACTTGGACAGAGAATGCAATATCGGCACGTCAGCAAGCCAAATCATTATTTACTGATTTGACTCTGTTCTCCCTCAACCCTACCCAATGACATGCTAGTGCATGCGTGTGCGCGCGCGCGCGCGTGCACACACACACACACACACACACAGAGAGAGAGAGAGAGAGACCAAGCAAGGACCTCATACTAGTCCATGGATTTGTGAATAAATTCAAAGTGACAGATGCTATAGATTTTCGCTAAATACCTGATCTATTCCAATGAAAGATCCAAATGCTTGACTGACTTCAGAAATACCAGTAATATTGTTCAGAATATTTGTTATAAAATGTTAACAAATTCAACTTCGGGATGAGAATGAATTAAGGTGATCTCTCAAAAGGTCCCAATTAATTAGATTCTGCACGAAAAACCTACTTCCCCTTTCGTTCCCGTCCATGGCCATATTGTCTCAAAGGGAAGTACCTCTCATCACTTTCACTTAACTCTCAAAAACTAGAAAGATACTAGAGGAGAAAGCCTGGATGGCCATTAAGATAAACTATTGCCCCAACTATTTCATCCATGTTTTATGCGTTATAAAAGCCATTATTACATAGGACTTGTCAAAAAAAGGGCATTAATTTGTACATCACATTCTCATAAATGTGAAGATCCAAGTAGCCCTAGGACTACCAAAAGGAAGCAAAGAAACAAGTAAAGATGGCATCGCAATAGGCATTAAAAAGGGGATTGTGTCAGAGCACAGTATTGTACTAATCTGAGTTGAAGAGAATGAAAAGAGGACAGTGAAATTGAAAAGGACCTCAATATAAGTGGTAAAAGTAGGAACATTACTTTGTATGATGGGGGTACAACCTTGGAAAGAAAATAGCATTATTAGGAGACAAAGTTAATCAAGACACAGCATGGCCATTTGAATTCTTCATGGTAAGGAAGGGCTGGATAAAGATAAAGCAATCATCCAATTAATTAAATATGTGTATGTAGACAGACACATTTCTTTTGAAGGGTAACATGAGGACCATCCACTAAATACAAAATGAAAAATACAACAAAAATAGAGAGGAGAAACAAAATCAGAAATGAGAAAGAACTAACTGATTTACATTTGATAGGACTGATGTACATTAGAAACTTAACTCCTCTAATCAGACTTTTCAAAGAGGCCACATTTGCCATCAGCATGGTAAAAGTCTACAAGCATAGCTTACTATCAAGGTGCTAAAAGAAGCAAGAAATCTTACATTAAACTCAGTTTCTGGCCTTCCTGCAAGTGCCTCTACATAACTTCCCAATCCTGCAGCTGTTAAGGATAACTAAGTTAGAATAATTTTAGCTGACTCCGGTGAAATAAATAGGCCCATATATATGTATGTACGCCGGCATGTATGTGTATGCTTGTGTACCAGTATCAAAAATCTTGACAAGTAGCTATCATGACCCAAATCTAGCTTATCTACCTTTTAAGATATATATATATATATATATATATATATATATATATATACATTGTAGTAGATCTAGCATTTACATGCTTAAAAGAGAGATCATCACTAGTATCATTTACATATACTTGTTCCGGCAAAAGAAATCATGCGCTTAATGCTCAAAGAACCAGAACTTCTAATGCATATCTTCAGAAATCTTCATAGAACTATGGTAACACTTTTGTTAAAAAGACAATTCCTTTACAAACAATACATTATAGATGACAATATATCATCACCAAGTTAAAGGAACAAACCTAGATCTATCGGACTCGTTGTCATCACCGTGAACCTTTCATCATTTAAAATAACCTCTGCTTGCAAATATCGCCCAACATCAAAAGGCTCTGGAGCATACAATGTCTTTGTTGCCCCTGCAAGTTATAAAACAGTTGAAACAACAAGAGGTCACCATTAGCATGCAAGCAAACAGAATAATTTTCAGAATGTGTTTTATAGATATATAGATCAGAATCGTAGATAAGAATCAGAAGAAGCAATGAGAGCAACAGAAATAATAGTAGATTTTATGTACCTAATTATTTATTATCTTACAAAACAATAAGAAATTCCACAACACCAATAAAAACAAACTGATTTTTTAAACTTTTACTACTTATTTGTATTTTATCCTTAAATGTATTTTAGGTACTGATTAGAAGGTTCAAGAACGGGACATCTGAATCATTGACTCATTGTTGGCCAAATAAGAATCATGGAAGTAGCAAGATAAATAGAGTAGGGGTTAGCAATTAGGACCAAAGAGAGAGCATGGCAGTTTGGGGGTTTAGGATATGGAAGGACAAGAATTGGGAAGACCATGGTGGGTACTTTATCATATTTGCAACAATAAGAAATAGTGAAATAGATTCCTTAATAAAATATGTTAAATAAAACTTATGGCATTTTAGGAAGTAACATTGGCAGACCCAAAAACCAATTCGATATTTTGTTTCAGACCTAATTCAGAAATATTTTCAGTGCTGGATGTCTCTTTTACTAATGGATTCATTTAGATTAATTCATTATTTGTGTTTGTCCCTTAATATTATCTTTGGACTCAATTAGTAGCAGTTTGTTTGAGTCCCCTGATGACACTTCACACTAGTTTAGAGAAGAGTTGCTGCCCAAGGGGACAATCAATACATGGCTCCTTGTGTTTGCATGTGAGAACAAAAGAAGGTAACAGCCCATATGGGTGTTCCTCTCTTTCAAACTTCTCTCCCTTCTTGTTCTATGCCACCATTTTAGCAACACGTCCAGTTAAAAGTAAATAGTATAAACAGATTTTGATCTTATTCGTGCAACAGAAATACAGAGCAGAACTTGGATTGCAATGGGGTATTAGCCCCATGTGTCTGCACTTTGCAGATTACAGTGGTAAATCAGACCAGAGAGAGATCTGAAAAAAATGTTCTGCAGGTAGAATCCCTCCTGTTGCCTTCCTACTACTTTCTTCTTTCATCCCTCTTATCCAACTAATTCTTGTTTCCCTTGATTATTTTCCGATCAGCAAAAAGATCATATTAGTTCTACCTATATAATATAAGCCTCCACCAGGGAATGGAAGCACTAATGTTACCCAGACATTTCAGTTTTTCAGAATTTTGGAGTATTGACACACTTAAACATTTGGATACAGCATGGCATAACATGACACACTAAAAATTGAGTGTTCTAGCTTGTACTGTGATTTAGGTCAGTCTCTTGTTCTCTTTTAAAATGTTCTTTCATGCCCTGCTTACACAAGCCAGAAGTAGCAGCATTTGGCATGGCTTTTTGGAATGTCATGTCAAAAGTTACCTCATTGCAATTGATGGGACCTGAACTATACATATATAATATTGTGCAAAGGTGTCCCACATTAGGATTTTTGGAGGTTGAAGTGTGTGTGTGTGTGTGTGTGACATTGTATAAAGGTGTCCCCATATTAGGATTTTTGGAGGTTGAAGTGCCGTATACTTTTAGATACCAAGACACTTGGCAGAAGAAGGCTGTTATCCAGATGTTTCAGTTGTCAGGTCTTATGGGACTTCGGTCTACCATGAAATATTTTTTCAGTCCAGTCTTCATTGTCCACACCTCATTTAAGTTATGGTGTTTTATCAGTCTCTGATTTTGCCCTAGAAATAAAGGTCATGCTAATTTTGCTTATAATTTTTCATTACTCATCTTCTCCATTCCTATGATGCCGCTTTGATATATTATTACAGCCATTAAATATTTTCTGCTTGCCTTTTGTTGTTTGGTATCGAGGATCCTTTATCAAACTATCTTCTCATCTTCTAGTCTCCTTGCCTTCTTGTTCTCCTCAGTGTTTTGGATTAATCTCATGGCTTCTCGACATAATGATGCATCTCTAGTGTGCAATGCTACAAAAGATGCATCATCTGTTGAAAAGCCATAAGGAAAGGGATGCTGATCGAGAAAATATCTGAACAAGGTATGAACTAATTCACTTATAACAAATGGTTGCATAAAACTTAACTTGTAGAAAGGTAAGTTAAGAGGAAAAAAATAAATTCATATACCTGAAATTAATTCCTTCTTGTTTCCTTCAGTTCTATACCACCGAATAGAACACTTAGAGATGTCTGGAGAAGAATCCATTCGAGCAACAATACATAAACATGACCCTAGACTTTCAGAACCCTCAAGCTCATATAAATTTGACTTGTTCTCCTGAAGCTTTTTCATTGTTGCAAGCTGGTAAAATTTAAAGATTTAACAAACATTCAGCCATTGCCAATATATTTATTGCTGATAGTAGCATATACACAGACAGATCTTTATTCCGAATAATGGATCTAAAATGAATAATTCTTGACATACTTTTCACTGGAAACTTGTGAATTACCAAGAAGATTCAGTTAAATGAAATTACAATTACATTAACCAAACAACAACCTGGATATCAATATTGGTTAGCATCCACTCACTACAGAAAGCAGAAGCTTGGGAAAGAGGTAAGTATCAAATTTGAAAGACAGTATAAGAAAACTAGTGCAATTAATTTAGTCATGATTATTTCACAAAAAGTCAGCGGTGTTGTGTCTCCAAAACTCGGAACATGTCTAAAGAGTGGGAGTTAAAGAATCATGTTGCAAGCAACAAAGCATACAAAAGTCAACACAGACAACAAAAATGGTGGGTGACCAGGTGACTGAAGCATGCAATGAAATAAATTGGGTCTATATGACAAAAATCAATGATTATTTTATTATACTATAACATAAATCAATGTGACAAAAAACAAACCTCTTTCCTTAGTTGAATGCAATGCATTGACTTCTCTGCAATCTGAACTCGCAGTGCTTGAAGTTCATGTTCCATGTCCATGACCTATTGGAAGTGTATGGTTATCTTATTAAAAAGATGAAAGGAGTACAAATATGGCCAGCACTGTAAGATAGAAATTCACTGGAGCAAATAGAAGAGAAGCTTAAACAACACCCTTAAGCAACAAAGCAGAAACAAAACCAACCAAGGGTAGTCCAACATCAAGAGTTAAGATGAACATTTCCAAAAATTAAAAAAATACCCTGCTTGGCTGATGCAACATTTTGATTCTCCTGGCCTCTTGAACCTCTTTATTAAATTCTTCCAACTCCTATGAAAAATAACATGTAACTGTTTACACAAAGAGAATGGATATATAAAAGTGATGTGAAAACAAACAAGAAAATCTGATAAAAGATTAGCAAGCATGATCAGATCCAAAACTCAAAGGCTAAAAGTCCCCTTATAAAATCAACCCAGAAGCTAGTAAACGTATCTCCACTTTCTAAATTTTGTCTTGTTAGTAAGCTGTAGGTTTATGACAAGGAACAATTTATCGGGAACTTTTCATACCAACCTGCTTGTCCACAATTCCAGACATTTGTTCTTGTTCCTGAAGGGCCTCTTGAACTCTCTTCACTGCTGCTCTGGCACTTTCGATTTCTGCACGAGCAAAAGTCCTTTCTTCCTCAATCACTTTTTTTGCATCCTCAATAGCCTGGAAGCAACAAGAAAGATAGGAACATGGTGTAATCTAAAATGATGAAATTTACTTTATGGTCATCAAAGCACTCTGTAATACAAACATAAAGGATAACTATTTATTAGTTTTCTATCTGCTCTGAAATGCTTAAGATTCTTTATTCCTATTAATGATTAACGATTTGAAAGGGGCATCCTTTCTTGTGGAAGCATTTGTTTGTAATATTTTTTTCCTTTCTGTCAATACTGGTCTTTAACATTTAAGTAAACTGAAACTCATTGCAGATCTTTCATTTTCCTTATTTTTTGCTGGTGATTGTTAAAATTTTGGCTGACAAGAAAGGCAGGAGAGTGCATTGTAGATATGAACAAAGCAAGTAACAGAGATCAGCTCTGTTGATCTGATTGAAGGAAAGGCAAAAAGAATAGAAAGTTCATATAATTATCTGCAATTTAGCTAGCTATAAAGTCATGAAAGTAAACAGCCCAAGAAATTAAGACAATGGGAATAATGAATTCAATTATGCAAGTTATTTTTCACTATGCATTTTTAAGTGCTTAGACATTACCTGTTTGAGAAAAGTTGCTAGTTTTTTCACTTCTGCTTTCTCATGAAGCAACTCTCCTTCTCTTTGAGTTAATTGAACTGCTAAAGCTTCCACCTACAAGAAGTGCAGCATCTTGTCACATTTGACTTCAAGTTAGTCAAAGTAAGCTTGAACCATGGTGAAGCTAACTATACAGAACTGGGATAAGCGATAAAAGATTGCTAGATGTAATCACCGCAAACCAACCCATTGATCTAAAGAAGCCTTGAGAACCTTATAAGAATTTGATTGCGAATGTGATTCGTATAAGTACTATTCTTCTGGCATTTTTCATAATACTTCTTCCAATACACTTTGTTTGGATGCTCACGTAGTTCCTTATAAAAATTTCTTCATAGAATTTGGCCCTAAATGTTGGCTTCCAAACGTTAAATATGAATTTGGAATCCATGCTGCATCAGAGTTACACATGCCAGCACATCCTTTGACCTTGTTTCTTTGGAAGAAGAGGAGGGGAGGGGGAGGATGAGATGGAAAAAGAAAAGGAATGCAGACTCTATTGCAAAGTTTCTGTTATTAAATAAAGCATGCAGAGGTTGCACAATTATGGAGTCCAGTCTCATGTGCCCAGTGTTAAAGAGTTATCTTTACATATAAAGAAGATATGTAGCAAAACTATGTTCATATGACACAAACTGCGCAAAAGAATTCCAAAATTGCATGCCTTTGTGATTCTAAGCTGTTAAAAACACTAAAGCAATGAGGCCATGGAACAACAGTCTGATTCAAAAATGTGATCCATGCATGGGTAGATGACTGAATGCACACATAAGAGAAACAAATGAGAAGAAAGTGAACCAACCAAAGAAATGGCCTCCTCAGCATCATCCTTATTTCGACCTGCCACTCGGCCTCTGAGTTGATCCAGTACATCCCTGAGTTTCTTTAAAAGGACATGTCTATCCAGTGAAGCCACTTCTCTCCACTTTGACTGAAATCCAAAGCAAGATTCCAAGCATAGTTGCTAGATATAAGATATTTCTCAATATAAAGCATAAATCAACGTTTTTTTAGGGGGGGAAACTATAAGAGGAGATGCCAGATAAGAGAACAATTTAACATTGTTTTAAGAGTCGCAACCTAATTAACAACTTCTTGGCTGGAATTCCTAGGCCATAGCACAACTACCATCCATCACACTTAACTTGCAAGGAGGAGAAAAATTAGCACAATAATAATTTTATGTGAAGTAGGACAGATTTGGGATTTGTTATAACATGACTCAAGAGTTAACATAGCATATCCTCTGACAGACAATTAGGTATTTCAAATAGCAGTAATTTCTAAATGCCAATGAAGAATGGGAATGACACCTCATCTGACAATTTGGCAGCAGCAGAAAGACCCTTCTCAAATTTATCCGCAAGGTCGCGAACAGAGAGACGCTTCTGCTGCTCCAGCAGCAAAGCTGTCTCCTTTGCGACAATTTCATTGATGGAGGACACCGGAGGACTCTCCTCTGGCTCGATAATTATGTTGCTACTTCCTATCTTATAATCCGGAAACCGTCCCGAGACAAAATTAACATCGGATGATACCAAATGAATCGACTCCTTCTGCACCGAGACTCCAAAATCAAGCCCCACCCTCGTCATTGGTACCAGACTCCGACACTCTGTTTTCAAATAAACATATAATAAAAATATATTCCAAACAATAAGCAAAAAATATTTTTTTTTCAATTTATTTGTAAGTAATTAAAGATGATCCTGTCAAACTCCAAGTATTACCTCTCTGTATTAAAACTAAAAACCATAAAACTTAAAAAAGAACAACTAATCCATTAGCTATTCCTTCTGTTTCCGGGAGCAAAAACGATTAAACCAACCAGAAAAGAAGAGCATTTTCGTGGAACATACCCACAAACATGAATAAAAAACGTAAACTTTGACGAATTGCATTAAAATTTTCACAGCTACACGTCAAGATTAATCGAACTCATCCCAAAATAATAATAATAATAATAATAATAATAATAATAATCTTTCAACAACGACAAACCAATTCCTCCCGAAACTCTAAAAAACCAACTAATTTCAAATGAGATCACCAAAAAAAAATGCCTGAACCGAGCTCGATCGCAACTCGAATCTGCCAATTAGAAGCGCCGGAAGAGTCGAGCAAACCCGAGCCCAACACGAATTGGAATTAAAAACTACGTCTGGGTGCAGCTGGAGAAGAAACCCTCGCTCGAAATCTTTCCAAAGAAAACGCAACCAGAATCCTCCAACGCTCCAACAGCTTCGAGCCCTCGATCTCCCTTCAAATTATTTTTGCCTTCTGCTCTTCGATTCCGCTTTCTTTCCTTCGCCCTGTTCTTTTCGCTTCTTTTAGGCGGGGCCCATCTGGCTCCACGTTTTGAATGACCGGCCTCGGACCGGAATCGAATGCCCTCTTCGTTACCGTAAATAGCGTGATCTGCCATTAGGGTTGGAACCAGTCCGTTTTGACTGTCCGATCTTGATCGAACGGGTGGGGTTTGAAGGGTTGGCGGAATAGTTAAAAGCTACGTTGACCGCCTGGTCCATTTATGGATTTATTGATTGTTTTTTTTATGTAAACTTTGATTCCATGCATCATACTCACCCGTTGATATCCAATAGATTGTTATTTGCCATTCAAGTAGAAACATTCATTGTTATTTTTTGCGTCTTAATTAATTAATTTTAATACTTGCTTAATGATAGTCGTACAATGAGAATTTTGAGCAAAAGATTTATCTCATGCATTTATAGTAGTATACATATAAAGGTAACTAAAAATAAAATAAATTGATAAATATTAGAAATATGTAAAATTTTCATGATCATTAATTATTCTCCTTTAAAACCATCAAAGACTGATAAATAGATGAAAAAAGAATTTGTAATATCTTGAGCTCATTGGCATCTAATCCTCACGTATTTGATTTGGATTTAGTTCACGTCAGAAGCTAACCAGAGGAGTAAAGAAATTTGATATTTGATTTAGATTTATCCACTCCCCTCCTTTCATGATTCGATGCACGTTGAAACTAACCAGAAGAGCGAAGAAATTTGATATTTGATTTAGATTTATCCACTCTCCTCCTTTCATAACTATCTAAGCGATATTAATTAAGATGAATTGAAGATAAACATTTATCCAATAAATTGGAGAAAGACTTATCCATCATCTGTTTTCAAGGTGATGAATTGAAGATATCATTTATCTAAGTTGTTTTCCAGCAAGCCAAAGATAATAATTAACCAAAAAGGCATAGCAAATTGGTGCAAGACTAGAAAATTCCAGTCCCTTCTTCTTCTTCTTCTTCTTCTTTTTTGTTTTTTTGTTTTGCTTTCTCATCTAAACACCTAATTAATTAAGCATGTATTGCGAGGAACTTTCATTCATGCGAAGCCCTATCAAGAGATTAACCATCTCTAATCATCTTACTTGGCATGACATGAATTCTTTCTGGAGAATATGGTCGTTTCTGGCCCATAAATTATTAAAGTGGGTCTTGGATGCCATGTGGCTGGAATGGAAGGGCCTGCCAATCCCACGCTATGGAATTCAAGTCAACAGGGCGAGGAGAATATAATAAACTCATCCTGTCTCATGAGCCGTGACAGCCACTAAACTACTACGTTCAGTATTCATCCGGGTTGAACTGAACTGAGATGAACTTGTCCGCTTGCTAAAAAAAATATGCCTTAAAATTCTAGTAAACGGCCAGGCGCCGTTGAAACACTTTTTTTTCAATTCTTAAACCAGGCTTTCATTCGCACGACGACGTGATCTTGGAGACAAGGCTTTCATGCGCATATGATCATGCATGCCATGCGAAAATAAAAAAATAAAAATATTTTTAATACATAAGCACATAAAATAATCATCACGCATGATGTGCACGCTTCTGCATTGCATATTGTGTACAAAGACTTTTTCTATCCCATCACTTGCATGTATGCTGGGGCTCAAAGTGGGCTCAGACCAGGCTCGAAGCTAGCTTTGGGCTGGGCTCAGGCTAATATTTTCTGAATTTTAGGTTAATCCAATATTCAAAATTGAGGCTTATATTAAATTTGGATTAAAATTTGGTTCAATTAGGACTCAACCCAATTCAGACCTGATTGTAAAACCTAAATCAGGCCCAATCATGTTGGATTAATTGAATATTTGTAACTTTAATTTATATAAAATTGAATTCATATATTTATTATCTAAACAAATAATGCTTATGTGTCTGAATAAATTAGCAAATAGTTTTATAAAATAAATTATCCAAATGGAACCACAATGGAGCCGGTCCAATGTTTTAGCCTAAATGAGTTAATTTGAGTCAGCCTAATGGATTTCAGGCTGAGCTCAAGTCAGGTTCGGGCTTGAGTTAGTCAAATTTTTTTAGCCTTGGCCTGGTCCGAAACCAAAAATAAAAAATAAAAAAATTTGAGCCCGGCGTGGGTAAAGGTTTGGCTTGATCTAGCTCAGCCCTATCTCCTGGTTCATCCATTGCGTAGATCTTAAAAAACTCGATTAGTAATCTATGCACAAATCTTAAAGTAAAATGGGGTATGATCCGGTGGTTATAAGTGTGAAGGAATAAGTTTGGGTTAAATCTTTTATGTGAAAGAATGTTGCTGGAGGTCTTTCTTATCAAAAGAATGTAAGACATTTTTTGTGCAATTAATCTTTTGATCGTCTACCTCATGCCTTAAGATTTATGCAAACTAATATGAAAGATGTCTATTTGATAGACATCATATACACCCAATTTATTTTATTTTAAAGGATTCTAATATGCAAAATAAATTCTAATGCTTTTTTGCATCAATTCAAGTAAGGCACCGCCGAAAGGATAGGGGGCACATAATGGCCCATATTCTTTATATAAATATATAATTATTTATAAATATTTATGTTTCTCAAACAAAGTAAACGAATAATATATATTTTTATTTTTTAGTAGAGAATTAAAAAGTAAAAGAATAAAAATAAGGATTTATATTTCATAATCATTATACAAAAATATAATTACTTATCTTTTACCTTTAGTAAAGAAATGAAGGATTAAAAAATAAGAATAATAATGCATAACTCATTATCTTTGTACAAACATAGAGTTGCTTATAAAAATTTATATCAATGAAAAAGCTAAAAAAAATGAAAATAATGATAAACATTTCATTATCTTTATACAAACATATAATTACTTATTAGCATTTCAATATTTTTGTGAAGAAGTAAAAAAATAAAAATAATGGTATATATTTCATTATCTTTATGTAAACATATTTTTACCTAGTTTTATCGTTATTATTTGGTAAAAAATAAAAGAGTAAAAGAGAATGAGTGGATAGACAATAACTATTCTCTTCCATCTGGATTTCTTTATTCACCTCCAGAGATTCATGTTTGTGGGATGAACGATCAAAAGAGGACGCTATATGGGCTGCCACAATCTATTAGATCTGGTTATCGCAGAATCTGTTTATATTCATTAATAATATTGTTTCTCCCCACAAAGTTGTGAGAAAAGTCAGATCTTTATATGAAGAATACACGCTCCATGATTCTGCACTTGATTCTGGCAGCTCTGGCCACTAGGGCTTCTCTGCTGCTTTAGCAGCGTACTGGCATATGGTCTTTATATCTTAGAAGCCCCCTTTCAGGATTTGTCCAAATCAATTTCGATAGGAGTGTCCGAGGAAGATGTGCTGGCTTAGCTTTTATCAACCGTGAAACTGATGGAGCATTATTGGTGGTGGGTAGCTTTGGTCTCCTAAACTCCTCAGTTCCTCTAGCTGAGCTTTATGCAGCTTGAGCAGGTATTTCGTATGCCACTCGAATCTTTCATGCTCATTGTTTCATTATTAAGAGAGACTCTACTACTATCATCCAATAGCTTCAGCAGTATCACTATAATCATGTTCCAAGCAACCCATTACTCCATGATATCTGGTCTACCCTTTGGGAGATTCATATTGTCCAGATCCATCATGTTTATCGGGAAGCTAATGCTACGGCAGATTGGGTGGTGGCCTCGATAGCCTATCACATCGGCTTTTGAATTTGAAAGTAGGAAGACCCCTGTCCTATTATGCTAAAGCAAATTATAGTTTCTGATGTATCGGGATTGACTCACACTAAACTAATGTGATTATTCGCTTGTAAAAGAGAGAGAGAGAGGAAGCCATAGATTTATGTTTGTGGAATGAATGATCAAAAGAGGAAGCCGTAGAGGAGAGGGTGAACAAATCACAAAAAAAGAAAGAGAGAAAAAAAGGGCTAGGCCAAAGGACACCTTTTTTTTTTTTAACTCTCTTTGCATCAAAATCCTTTGAAAAGGTTTGTAGATATCGCTTCAATGCAGAATGGCTTGCATTGAATGCGTTGATTCACCTGCATGCCTATGGTACAAGACCCATGAGGGGCCCTCATCGCAGATCCGCTTATAGGCGAATCATCATGCTAGCCATCTTGAAGCAAAGGTGATGTATAAAGACTTTTCATATCCTTTTAAAATAAAATTGATTGGATCTATCTCACGTCTACCAAATAAACATCTTCTTGTATTAGTTACCCAAACCTTAGAAGACATTTCATTCTAAGAATCTTAAAATTTTGTAGACATCCTATGAGAATATTTTAAGATTCCAATATTTGATTTAATAAACCTAAATATTCTCTCTTTTTTTATATAAACGGACGATCACACTAGTCTAGTATGAATCAGCCCAGATTGGTCAGAGTACAAAATATGCTGCAAAAGAGATGGACATGGGTCACCCAACCTCCAGGTCCACGAACCAGCATACTGGGCCATAGAAGAAGCCACCAAATCCGCCGCCGCATTGGCCTCACGATAAATATGGCGGATCTAAGCAAAGTCAACCTCCCACAGGATAGCCCAAATGTCAGTAAGAATCGGGTTAACTGGACAAGGATGGCAATTCACCTTCTGCAACCAAGAAATGACCGATAGGAAATCACCCTCAATCAACAGCTCTGAGCATGAAGAGTCCGGGTAGCATAAGAAATATCCGCCCAAGCTGCACGAAGCTCAGTCATAGTAACGAAGGAATCAAGAGTACTAAACCCTCCAGCTCCCAGTAAGTCACCATGGGGACCACGGATCACGAACGCAGAACCACCAGCTCTGCCATGCCACGGACACTCCCATCAAAATTGATTTTGACGAACCCTGAAGGGGGGGCTCCCAGAAGATGAAAACCGGATGTCGGTTCGCTGCCGGAGCAGCAGGGGATCCCCAGCGGCCAGAGACGTCAGAACCAATATGGGCACAGTCCACAACCAGAGAACTAATCTTCCTTATAATCCTGAGGGAAGAAATAGAATCATCCGTAAAAAGAAGCTGGTTCCTGGATAACCAGATCTGATAAGCCGTGGCGGCCCAAAGCCGACTCTTCTGGTGAGAGCCTCTACAGAGGTCGAGAAGGAAAGATGAGCGAGGAGATCCCGTACCATCCAACCAGACAAGATAACCCACCATGTGCCATAATTGTCGAGCTCTAGGGCAGATGAAGATGGCATGTTCAGAAGACTCCTCCTCCAACCCACATAAGGGACAAGTCGATAAGATCGGCAAACCCCTCCGAGAGAGGAGGAGGTAGGGAGGAAGACAATCCCACATAAGCTTCCATATGAAGAGCTGCACCCTGGGAAGGATGGGAAGCTTCCAAATCCATTCAGCATCAACCGATCATTGGGGTACTGGCCTAAATAACTTCATCAAGTCTCTGGTGGGAACTCTGGGGAGACCGGATCTCTTCCAAAGTCTGGAATCAGATAGACATCCAGGAGTAAGAGGCACCGAGAGAATCCGCCTAGCAAGCTCCTCACCAAAGAATTGGGTCACCGAGGGGGTATGCCAGGCAGGGGGATCCAAGGAAATCAAGTCCTTGACCCTTAGACTAGTAGGGATATCAGTACTAATAAAAGAGGGCCATCAAGAGAGAGGAAGCTTGGAAATCCAGGTATCATGAATAATGTCAATTGATGACCCATCTCCAATCATCCAAGAGATGTTACCCATAATAGCCTGGCCATATCGACAGACTTCCCTCCAAAACGAAGAGCATCCCCGAGGCGGATAGATGTACAGTGCCGACGTCCAGTCTCCATAACTAGCTCGCATTAAAGTGCTCCACAGACAGTGCGGCTCCAAGAGGAATCTCGAAGCATGTCTAGCAAGAAGAGCCTTCCTTCTAACAAGCAAAGACTGGATCCCAAGTCCACCATCCTGGATAGGCATACAGACCATGTCCCAGGATAAAAGATGAGTACCATGACTATCCTGCATAGAAGCCCATAAGAAATCTCGAAAGCATCTCTAATCCTCTTAAGGCAAGAAATCGGAATGGCTGCATTCGATAGAAGGTACAGGGGAAGAGAGGAAAGAACCGAGCGTAAAATGGTGACCTTGGCCATCATCGACAAGCTAGTAACCTGCCACCCCTCAATGCGCTGTCGAACCCTCCTCTCAAGCTCATAATAGTCAAAGCAGCGGGGTCGTCTCCCCGTTATAGGAATCCCCAAATACATGAACCTGTCAGTCTGAGTAGAGATACCTGATAGATGAATAATGGCTTCGCTGGTGGACCTAGGCGTCTTCGGACTGAAACAAATTGTTGACCCAATTATTGATTTTGATGATTAATAAAGGAATTGAGTATATTTATTTGATTACTAATGGATTTGAGAAGTGTTTCAGGAGTTAAAATTATTTGATCAATTTAAATGAATTAAAAAACGTGTTTTGAATCAACTACAAAACTTCAATTTCAAAGGTTCAGAACCTGGAGTCGACACTTAGAATTCCTGGAGCCGACCCCATGGCCATTCAAATTTTATTCTAATTTTTGATACGGTCCGAAGCCGACACCCAGAGTTTCGGAGTCGACACTTACAGTGTCTGGAGCCGACTCCAATGCGGGAACAGAACGTTGATTTTTTGAGCATCCTGGAGCTGACACCTACAGTATTCGGGAGCCGACACCTGGCGATGGCGAGCCGACACTTACTTTTTCGGAGCCGACTCCTCAACGAACTCGGAAATTTTTATTTTTGGAAAAATGACCTGGAGCCGACATCTGAAAAGTTGGAGCCGACTCCAACCTGACTGGAACGAAAATTTAAATTGCCAGATCAGCTCTAACGGTAATATTTCCTTTTTACCTAATTTCTAACGGATATATTTTGTCTACAAGTACACTCCAACGGCTAGTTTCATCCCAAAAACGGATTGAAGAAAATCTATAAAAAGGGGGAAAACACCCGTTTGGAAAAAGAAGATAGAAAAATAGAAAATATTTCAAATCAAAAATCCGAGAAAGCCTGAGCCTGAATCTCAAGAGAAAAGCCTTCAAACTCAAATCCTTCCACTCCAAAAAGCTAAAAGAGAAATCCAAGGCGCCCAAATCAAAAATCAGTGGATTTCCCAAATTGAAAAAAAAGCTTCGTTTCTTCCATTTCCAATCTTCTCAACTGCAACGACTGTGAGGGATTAAAGCTAAGGCTTTATTCATCATTCCAAAGGAAGAAGAGGAAAAGAAGAAAAGCTCAAATTCAATCATCTCCAAACAGGCTTTTCTAAACTTGTTTACTTTATTTTGAATATTTGCTCAACTAAGGAGCTGTGAATCATTGTAAAACATTCTTATATTTGTTTGTGCTAGTTATATCAAAGGGATTGAACTAGTGGAGATTATTGACCTCGGGTCAAGCTAGATTAGCTTGAGTTTAGGGTTTTGTGCTGGTGAGCCCGAAAAACCGGCTGGGTTCGTTATGATCCCGGAGGAAAACAACAGTTGTGAGTTGTGCTCTTGTAAAACAACTCGGCTGTAATCTAGTTGATTATAGTGTGGACCCAAGTGAATCTTGGGAGTGGACGTAGGTGTTGGATACACCGAACCACTATAAAATCCTTGTGTTTGTCGTGCATTCATTATCTCTATCTTTATCTACTTGTTTGTGCTTTATATTTGCATTGCTATTAATTTCATTTGTCTTAGAGCAGATAATTTTTAAAAGAAGGTTAAATTTTTTAAAGAACCCAATTCCCCCCCCTCTTGGGTTGCCATCTGGGCCAACAATTGGTATCAGAGCAAGTGCTCATTAGAATTTGATCACACGATCAAGAGCTAAAGATCCAAATGGCAGCTCAAGCTGGATCATTTACCGAAGGTCATTCTACGAATAGACCTCCCTTATTTAATGGTTCCAACTATTCATATTGGAAAGCAAGAATGAAGATATTCATTCAAGCTTCTGATTATGAATTGTGGGGTGTTATAATTAATGGACCTAGTACACCCACACACATTGTTGATGGCACTATTGTTCCGAAGCCCGAAAGGGATTGGAATGATAATGATAGGAAAATGGCACAGCTCAATGCTAAGGCTATGAATGTCTTATATTGTTCATTAGATGCAAATGAATTCAATCACATTTCTATATGTAATTCCGCAAAAGAATTTGGGATAGATTAGAGTTACCCATGAGGGTACAAACCAAGTAAAAGAATCTAAAATAACATTCTTGTTCATAAATATGAATTATTTAGTATGGAGCAAACTGAAACTATAGCTTGTATGTACACTAGATTTACCGATATTGTGAATGGTTTGAAAAGTCTTGGTAAAACCTATACTAATTCTGAACTTGTCGCAAAATTCTTAGGTTACTTCCAAGGACTTGGGAAGCAAAGGTGACAGCAATCCAAGAAGCCAAGGACCTCAACACATTACCCCTGGAGGAGCTACTTGGATCCTTGATGACTCATGAGCTAACCATGAAGCAACATCAAGAGGAGGAAGTCAAGAAAAAGAAGACCATAGCTCTTAAGGCTGCAGAAAGTAAGGAAAGCTGCAGTGATGATGATGATGATGATGATGAGATAGCTCTTCTAGCAAGAAAATTCAAAAAATTCATGAGAAGAAAGAGACCCTTCCAAAAGAAGAAATCTGGATTTAAGATGGAAGGAGAAAAAGAAAAGGAAAAGGACAAGGACAAAGAGAAAGACCCCTTGATTTGCTATGAGTGTAAGAAACCGGGGCACTTTAGATACGATTGTCCTCAACTAAAGAAGACTTTCAAGAAGAAGAAGAAAGCCTATGTTGCAACTTGGAGCACAGCGATGAATCCTCTTCGGAGGAAGAACAAAAAGAGGTTGTCAACATTTGCTTCATGGAAAACGAGGATGATGAGGTAAGTTCTGAAAACCCTTGTGATGATTTTGCTTTCGATAAATTATTTGAAGCTTTCAATGAACTAGTAGATAACTTTAAAATTTTAAAAAAGAAATACAAGTCTTTGAAAAATGATAGCTCAATTTTTATCAAAGAAAAAGACAATCTTACTAATGAGATTAAAATACTAAAATCTGAAAATGATAATTTGACAAAAGAAAAGAAATCAATTTCTAATGAAAATGATAAATTAAAGAAGGAAGTTGATAAATATAAAAGTGTTGTTGATAAATTTACTTATAGTTCTGAAAAACTTAATTTATTGCTAAGTAATCAAAGAGCCATATATGATAAAGCTGGTTTAGGATATAGACCTAACTTAAAACAAAAATTTATCAAAAACTTTTTTAGAAAAGAACAAAATAGAGATAATGTTACATGTCATTATTGTAACAAGAAAGGTCATAAAACCTATGAATGTAATATGAGAAATAGTAACAAAAATTTAAGTAGTAAAAGCAAGAAAATTTGGGTTCCCAAAGGAACAATTTTTTATGCTACTAACCATGAAGGACCCAAGAAGGCTTGGGTACCTAAAATAAGACTTGATTATTTTTGCAGGAGTGTCTTGCGGCCAAAAGATCAAAGCGAAAGTGGTATCTCGATAGTGGCTGCTCAAGACACATGACGGGTGACAAGGATCAATTCATCACCCTTGAAGCAAAAGAGGAGGAGTAGTTACATTTGGTGACAATGGTCAAGGCCAGATCATGGGGTTTGGTAAAATTCAAATAACTCCCTCCACATATATTGAAAATGTTTTATATGTTAATGGTTTAAAACATAATCTAATAAGTATTAGTCAATTATGTGATAAAGGTTTTAAAGTATCATTTGAAGCATCAATCTGCACTGTTTCTAATCCCATTGATAATAGCATTATTTTTATTGGAAATAGAAATGGCAATGTACTTGATTGATTTAGACAATTTGTCTACTAGTAATCATTGCTTAGTTGCTAATAATGCTAATATGAATGAGATTGGTTGGCTATGGCATCGTAGATTAGGTCATGCAAGCACACACCTTATTTCAAAATTAATTAGAATGGATTTAGTAAAAGGACTTCCACAACTAGATTTTGAAAATAACAAAATTTGCGATGCATGTCAATTTGGAAAACAAACTAGAAATTCTTTCAAAACTAAAAATATTGTTTCCACATCTAGGCCACTTGAACTACTTCACATGGATCTTTTTGGACCTACTAGAACCACAAGTCTAGGAGGAAAGAAATATGGTCTTGTGATTGTAGATGATTACTCTAGATACACTTGGGTATTATTTTTAGCTCATAAGATGAGACCTTTCCATTATTTCTGAAATTCTTCAAGAAGTCACAAATGAGAAAAACAACACCATAGTGTCTCTAGAAGTGATCATGGCACTGAATTTGAAAATCATTTATTTGAAAACTTTTGCATAGAAAATGGCATTCATCATAATTTTTCAGCACCTAGAACACCGCAACAAAATGGAGTAGTTGAAAGAAAAAATAGAACCTTAGAAGACATGGCCCGTACCATGCTATGTGAAAGCAACCTACCAAAATATTTTGGGCGAAAGCTATAAACACGGCGTGTTACATTCTTAATAGAGCCTAATTAGGCCAATCTTAAGAAAACTCCTTATGAACTATGGAATAATAGAAAACCAAATTAAGTTACTTTCATGCATTTGGTTGTAAATGTTTCATTCATAATAATGGTAAAGATAATTTAAGAAAATTTGATGCAAAATCTGATGAAGGCATTTTCTTAGGATATTCAACATCTAGTAAAGCCTATAGAGTATTTAACAAGAGAAATTTAATTGTAGAAGAATCTATTCATGTAGTTTTGATGAATCTTTAGCATCAAGTTCTGAAAAGATTGATGATGAGGAAGATACAAACATTCTAGAAAGAGATATTGAAAAACTGAATATAGATGTATCTTCGGATCATGAACAAGAAGCTAAAGATAATGATTCTCCTAGTGTTGATGTTGTTGATGCAAATCACAATGATGTAGATCTTCTAGAGATTGGAGATATGCCTATGGTCATCCAAGAGAATTAATTATAGGTGATCCATCTCAAGAAGTAAGAACTAGATCATCAATGAGAAACATCAATAATCATCTTGCATTTGTATCTCAAATTGAACATAAAACTATTGAAGAAGCAGAAAAGATAATAATTGGATGTTAGCTATGCAAGAAGAATTAAATCAATTTACTAGGAATAATGTTTGGACTCTTGTAGATAGACCTAAAGATCATTCTGTTATAGGATCAAAATGGGTATTTAGAAATAAATTAGACAAAAATGGTATAGTAATTAGAAACAAAGCTAGATTAGTTGCAAAAGGATATAATCAAAAAGAAGGAATTGATTTTGATGAAACTTTTGCACCGGTAGCTAGACTTGAAGCAATTAGACTATTACTTGCATTTGCATGTCATATGCATATCAATTTATTTCAAATGGATGTTAAAAGTGCATTTTTAAATGGATTTATAAATGAGGAAGTTTTTGTTGAAAAACCATCTGGTTTTGAAGATCATGAATTTTTAAATCATGTTTTTAAATTACACAAAGCACTATATGGTTTAAAACAAGCACTAGAGCTTGGTATGAAAGATTAAGTAAATTTCTAATTGAAAATGATTTCATAAGAGGAAATGTTGATAAAACATTATTTTTGAAAAGAAAAGACAATGATTTATTAGTAGTACAAATATATGTTGATGATATTGTATTCGGTGCTACTAACAATTTGTTATGTCAAGAATTTGCTAAGTTGATGCAGGGTGAGTTTGAAATGAGTATGATGGGAGAACTCAACTTCTTCCTAGGACTTCAAATCAAACAAAGCAAAGAAGGAATTTTCATCAATCAAGCCAAATACACAAAAGAACTGCTCAAGAAGTTTGGAATGGAGTCAATCAAGCCACTTGGAACTCCTATGAGTCCTTCATGCAAATTGGATAAAGATGATGATGGTAAGAAAGTAGATCAGAAATATTATAGAGGTATGATCGAATCTCTTCTTTACTTAATAGCTAGTAGACCAGATATAATGTTTGTTGTATGTTTGTGCGCTAGATTTCAATCTGAACCTAAAGAATCACATTTAATTGCTATAAAAAGAATCTTAAGATATTTAAGCGGAACTAAAAATGTAGGCTTATGGTATTCTAGAGACTCAATATTAAACTTGATTGCTTATTCTGACTCTAATTATGCTGGATGTAAATTAGATAGAAAAAGTACAAGTGGAGCATGTCAATTCTTAGGTAGTAACTTAATCTCTTGGTTTAGTAAAAAGCAAAATTCGGTTGCACTATCTACTGCTGAAGCAGAATATATTGCAGCTGGAAGTTGCTGTGCTCAAATTCTTTGGATTAAGAGACAACTTGAAGATTATGGCATAACACTTGATAAAACTCCAATTATGTGTTATAACACAAGTGCAATAAATCTAACTAAAAATCCAATTCAACATTCAAGAACAAAACACATTGAAATTAGATATCATTTTATAAGAGAACATATTGCTAATAATGAAATTTGTCTTGAATATGTTAATACTGAAGAACAATTAGTTGATATATTTACAAAACCTTTGAGTGAAGAGAGATTTTGTTATCTTAGAGGTGAATTAGGGATATGTGACCCTTTGGATTGATTTTGAAATTATAAGGAATGACTTTCTAGATCTATATTAATTTCTTGATATTCCTTTCATAATTTTAAGGATAAATTATCTAGTCATCTAAGGTATTTGATTCTTAATTCTCCAAAATTTTATCAAGATTTTATAAAATATATTTTGACGAGTTTCAGATGGTTGAATTTCAATTATTTTTCTCTGAAACTGTCATTGGAGTCGACACCTCAGAATGAGGAGTCGACACCTCTGACTGTGTCGCTCTCGGTCCCTGACCTTGGAGCCGACACCCGTATAAGTGGAGCCGACTCCAGTTCGAGCGTTGACTGTGTTAGCGATTTGGAGTCGACACCCGACTTTGTGGGAGTCGACACCTGGGATTCCAAAATCGATTTATTAGGGCAGA
Source organism: Calamus simplicifolius (assembly GCA_900491605.1). NCBI lineage: Eukaryota > Viridiplantae > Streptophyta > Magnoliopsida > Arecales > Arecaceae > Calamus > Calamus simplicifolius. Next base: position 983,867 of record UESW01003850.1, read on the forward strand.
GTCGACACCTCGTCATTTCATTGCTCTTCGAATCCTCCACCAAATCCCTCCAAAACTCTTCCAAAACCTCCCCATCTCTAATTCCACTTCTCTCAAGCCTTTCTACGGATTCAATGGCGCCTAAGAGGAAAGGTTCGGTGATTGGAGCAACCGTGGTAACCGGGAAGCGTTCCGTAAGGCGACCCGTTCGCGAGCCATCTCCAAGTGAAGACTCCTCCACCGATTCAGACAATCCTAACGCCACTTCACCATAGGTAGATACCCTAGCCGGAAGGGTAATCACAATGGAAAGAAAAGTTGATTTTGAACTTTTTGAATCTGAGGGTTTTTCGATTGGTAGGCAACTTAAGGAGCTTGGATGGGATAAAGTATGTTCGCTTGATGTACCCACTTACCCAGCTTTAGTGAAGGAATTTTACTTTAATTTAGTAAGAGGAGATGGTGGTTTAGTAAGCACTGTTAGAAGAAAACGGATTCACCTTACATTTCACAAGTTAGGAAATCTCTTGAGCATCCCAATTACTGGATTGGCTGCTGATGTGCACAATGAGAGATCAGCTGCCCTATCGAGGATGTTAGGGAGAGAGGTCACTGAATTTGAGGAAATCAGGGCTAATCAGCTGCCCTTGGAATTAAGGTTGTTACACAACATATGCAGCAGAATTTTGTTTCCGAAGACCGGACGCTTTGAGTATGTCTCCGAGCGAGACATCGTTGTGATGGATCATGTATTGACCGGTCAGCCCATTAATCTTGCTGCTATGATGGTATTTTACATGGCCGAGGCTGGAGGAAGGAGAAGATTGTCACTACCCTACGGCATGATCTTAACGATGGTATTCAGAAGCCAAGGGGTTGTAATTTTGGATAATGAACCCTCCAAGAGCCTGAGACACACTGATTATTATAGCTTGACCACTTTACATCGAATGGGTTTTGTCAAAATCAATGGTCAGTGGGAAAGGAAAGGGAACTTGGATGAAAGAGTCCCCGAGCCTAGACATTATGTATCTTGTGAGGCTGGTCCGTCTATGAGGATTCCATCTCCACATCCTAGTAGTCCTGCTCCTGCTCCTGTCCCAGTACCAGTGATTCCATCTACTTCATCTACTTTTTCAATCGGATTTTCGGACCTTCAGTTAGAGCAACTCAAAAATCTTCTTGCTGCTCAGAAGGATGAATTAAAGACTGAGTTTGACATCAAATTTATGAATCTTAAAGAAACTCTCTATTCATTAGATGATCGGATTGCCAAAATTGAATCAACACTTAGCTCTTCCACTGGATCTTTGAGTAGTGACTTGAAAAACATTTTTGAAGAACTCAAAGACATTTGTGGAGATTCTAAAATTTATTCAAAGTGCAATGCCGAGTTACAAGATAAAATTATCACTGCTTGTACTTTTGTTGATGAAAGACTAAAAGACTACGTCAAGATTCAGTCTGAAGGAATGCAGAAGATTGTAGATCATTTAACCAGGATTATTAGAACTAATTTTTGATCTTCATGTAATGATGTAATGAATTCTGATGTAATGGAAATACAATCTTGATGTAATGAAAGTTTTTGATATAATGATGTGCAGTTTAATGTAATGTCAAAGTTCAGTTCCATTTTGTAATACTTTTGATGCAATGAAATTACTTTTTGATCTATCAATTTTATCTTATGACTTAACCTTTTTTTTTCTTTTTGTTGATTACAAAAAAGGGGGAGAAAGTTATGTCGTATATGCATTGGTTAATATGTGATTGAAATAGTAAGAATAAGAATAACTTGTTTAAAGCTTATTTGATTAGTATAAAGTTTGTTTGAGAGAAAGTTATGTCGTATATGCATTGGTTAATATGTGATTGAAATAGTAAGAATAAGAATAACTTGCTTAAAGCTTATTTGATTAGTATAAAGTTTGTTTGAAATTGCATAAATCTTAAGTATCAAAGGAAAAACAATTGATAATTTAAACTTCATAGGGGGAGTTACCTCATTCAGGGGGAGCCCACTTGTGAAGGTCATTTCCTTAAAAATTTGAATTTAAGAATACTATACATATACTCAATGTTTTTATAATCATCAAAAAGGGGGAGATTGTTGACCTAATGATTGATTTTGATGATTAATAAAGGAATTGAGTATATTTATTTGATTACTAATGGATTTGAGAAGTGTTTCAGGAGTTAAAATTATTTGATCAATTTAAATGAATTAAGAACATGTTTTGAATCAACTGCAAAACTTCAATTTCAAAGGTTCAGAACCTAGAGTCGACACTTAGAATTCCTGGAGCCGACCCCATGGCCATTCAAATTTTATTCTGATTTTTGATACGGTCCGGAGCCGACACCTAGAGTTTCGGAGCCGACACCCAGAGTTTCGGAGTTGACACTTACAGTGCCTGAAGCCGACTTCGATGCGGGAACAGAATGTTGATTTTTTGAGCATCCTGGAGCCGACACCTACAGTATTCGGGAGCCGACACCTGGCGATGGCGAGCCGACACTTACTTTTTCGGAGCCGACTCCTCAACGAACTCGAAAATTTCTATTTTTGGAAAAACGACCTAGAGCCGACACCTGAAAAGTTGGAGCCGACTCCAACCTGACTGGAACGAAAATTTAAATTGCCAGATCAGCTCTAACAGTAATATTTCCTTTTTACCTAATTTCTAGTGAATATATTTTATCTACAGGTACACTCCAACGGCTAGTTTCATCCCAAAAACGGATTGAAGAAAATCTATAAAAAGGGGGAAAACACCCGTTTGGAAAAAGAAGACGAAAAAATAGAAAATATTTCAAATCAAAAATCCGAGAAAGCCTGAGCCTGAATCTCAAGAGAAAAGCCTTCAAACTCAAATCCTTCCACTCCAAAAAGCTAAAAGAGGAATTAAAGGCGCCCAAATCAAAAATCAGTGGATTTCCCAAATTGAAGAAAAAGCTCTGTTTCTTCCATTTCCAATCTTCTCAACTGCAACGACTGTGAGGGTTTAAAGCTGAGGCTTTATTCATCATTCCAAAGGAAGAAGAGGAAAAGAAGAAAAGCTCAAATTCAATCTTCTCCAAACAGGCTTTTCTAAACTTGTTTACTTTATTTTGAATATTTGCTCAACTAAGGAGCCGTGAATCATTGTAAACCATTCTTATATTTGTTTGTGCTAGTTCTATTAAAGGGATTGAACTAGTGGAGGTTGTTGACCTCGGGTCAAGCTAGATTAGCTTGAGTTTAGGGTTTTGTGCTGGTAAGCCCGGAAAACCGGCTGGGTTTGTTGTGATCCCAGAGGAAAACAACAAGTTATGAGTTGTGCTCTTGTAAAACAACTCGGTTGTAATCTAGTTGATTATAGTGTGGACCCAAGTGAATCTTGGGAGTGGACGTAGGTGTTGGATACACCGAACCACTATAAAATCTTGTGTTTGTCGTGCATTCATTATCTCTATCTTTATCTACTTGTTTGTGCTTTATATTTGCATTGCTATTAATTTCATTTGTTTTAGAGCAGATAATTTTTAAAAGAAGGTTAAATTTTTAAAAAAACCCAATTCATCCCCTCTCTTGGGTTGCCATATGGGAAAAAAAGTAGAATGAAAAAAAGAACAGAAATCACATTACCATGAATGCGGCAACGTGATTATCACTAAGAAAGATGGTAATATAAGATTGCCACTTGCTAGGAATGTAACGTCAAAATTTTTGAACAACAAAAACCCCTCAAATAACTTTTACATTATATAATTATAAATTAATATATATATATATATATTATTATGAAACATATATATAATTAATATTATAAGTTTTCCTAATATAAATTTTAATTATTTTTATTGTATACTAATATAAATAATAAAAATCATTATGTTAAATTATATATAATAATTAATTATTTTGATGTAATTATTATTATTATTATTATTATTATTATTATTATTTTATTTTATTTTCATACTAGTGTGTTAATTAAATTTGTAATTGTATAACAAAATATATAATATAATATTAAAATTTTCATATAACTAATATAATTCAATAATATTATTAAATAATTATTATTGTAATAATATTACAATATTATTTCATATTGTAAATATTTTAAAATATAACAAATAATATATATTTTGAATATTATATATTTAATATTATAACCCCGTGAAGGAACGGAGGTACCTTATTTCGCGCTGGGGATTCCACCTGGTGCCCCCGAACGGCGCCTCTGAGTCGAAGTCCCAGTCGCTGCTCTTGGCCGTTTGAAAGGCCCGATCGCGGCTACAAGAAGAAGCATCCCGAAGACGACGAGGCCAAGAAGCAATGGAGGAGCGCCACTTCCGACGCCTTCTTGACCGCTTCCCGATCGTCCGTTCTCGTTACTACTGCGTAATCTCTTACTGTTCTCCTCTTAGATGTCATTCCGTTCTTGATTCATTTGTAATGTGCGTTCTCGTCTTACGCGTAATATTGATGAGTTTTAGAGCACTTCCAATAAGTGCTAGTGAGTTAGAAAAACTGGACTCGATTCCTTGATTGGTGAGTAAATCAAGAGAAAGAAATCATTGAGGGCTAAAAAAAAGAGAAGGAATGGTTCTGAAATCGTTTTTATGCTGAAGACAAATTGGGTCCTCCTACATCTGAATTTATCCTCTCTCTTTTTTCCCTGCTGTTCGAAGTAGTGCTCTTGAACTCAAATTTCTGATTATTCTCATCATTATAAAATCTATTGCGTTCTCTGTTCAGTTTTTATTGAATTGTTTTTGGATAGAAATACAAAACATAGATTAATGAATGATCATGCTGATTTTTATTGTTGGTCCACAGGATATTCATTAAAATGATTAAAATGATTTTTTTTAAAAATTACTTAATGCGTTGGATTTCTTTATAGGGTTTTCTTGCTGCATTTCATGATATGATGACCAAAATAATTGTATCTTTGAAATTGAAAAAGAAATCGAGGGAAACCAGGGAAGCTTCAGGACATAATGCCAGACAGCTTTTCAGTCTTTCTCAATGGGTTGAAATTCGTTATCATGTGTCATAAATCTTTCTTGTGCTTAGTTTAGAGATATATCTGTTGAATGATATCCCACTTTGGTTTTCATCAAGGCTCTTGTATAAATACCCTCTTTGCTTTTGTTGAAACGCCGCTCTACAAATAAGCATTATCGAAGCAGCTCTTTGCTTTCATGTATATTTTTTGTATTAGAAGTATCTGAATATGGAATTTGCAAGGCTTTTTCTCATACAGCTGCAAGTGCTAAATTTCTTTATGAATGTGAACTAGTATTATCTTAACCTTTTTCGTAGCTAGTCACTTATTTTAACAACCTGCTAGTATTAACAGCCAGACATAACTCCTCCTTACAATTACCCTAGAAGAAAAGGTGGATTTGCCTCAACTGAGACTACTTAACTCTGTAAACTGCATCCAATGTGCAGGTTAATATGCATGTAGTTCACCAGTTTGATGTCATTTCTCTAGTTTCACTACTATGATGAACTTATCCTACATTATATTGACGCATGCTAAAACCTAGTCCTGCAACAATATATGCTTGACGATCTCCATGCTTGGTTTTGTATAGACCATGACTAATGGAGTTCACCAAATTAGCTTATCTTTTTAACTGGATGTTACTTTACCAAGAGTCCCAACCATTGTTGTCATGATCTTACAGGGCACAATCTGGATCGTATGATCCAGATCAAAATGGTCCATGGACATAACAATTAGATCCCTAGATAATAATCAGTGTAGATCGTAAGATCCAGATTTGGATCATAGATCTAGATGGTAGATTTTACAATCCTTTGGATTGTAAAATCTGGATCCATCATGTTTTTACCAACTAAAGCTATTAGTATATCCATTTCATAAGATTAATTAATTTATTTGACTTTTAGAATGACAGATTCACCATCAATTAGCTTCTAAAACATCAGATCAGCAATCTCCTTTGAAATTTCAACTCTTAATAGCTAAGAAAAAATAATTTGCTGAGAGTCATCTCTTCTACCATTTTTAAAAGTTGGTTCCTCAAATGGTCTCTTCACCTCAAAAAGAAACATCTTGTTTATTTGTTGAACGTGATATTTATGAGCTTATGGTTGTTGGAAATTGGACTCTTTTTTTCCCTTATATGATGGCTTCTACTCACTATTTGTTCAAACAAAAATTTAATTATTCCTTTTGCCTTTTGTGTTGTTTCAACTCTATCTTTTGTGTTCAAAAGAAATCAAGAAGAATCTTAGGATTTGTGATCTGTTATGGGATCCCAACTAATTTGACCCCTTATATGATTATGATACAATCTTGATCTTAACAACATTTGTCCTCATGATATATGAGGATGGGAAGCTCTCGTGCACTTTATCCTCATCACTATACAAGGTCAAGGGCTATCTTGAGATGGATGGTATGCTAAACCTTAATAATTTATCTTATGCAATTTCTATTTATTAAAGATGATAATTTCATAGATTTGCATGTTCATAGCATGGACATCTCATCACCCCAGTTATTTACAAAAACATACTAAGGTTTAATTAAGAGATATATAATTTCTTTTTATTAAATATAATAATTGCATAAATTTGAGTGTTCATGTCATACACATCATGTTAAAATAATTATTAAAAAAGTGCAAGATTTAACTAAAAGATTTCATTTAAATTCTTCACATGTTTTTATGTTTCCATGATATTTTATTTAAGCATTAAACTCTTCATTATATATCAATATATTTAACTCCCTCTGAAATCACCACAAAGGCGCGAACCATTGTAACCTATTTGGAAAGCTAATTGTGCTCTCTATGAAGCCATTTGTTTTAGTGAAGCCATTGTGTTGCCAACCAGCATCCATTTTGGTATTATAATATGCTGAGTCAAAGAATGATGATGTGATGCAAAATTTGATGAATCCTCTTAAAACTTAGTTAGCAGTCATGATTCTTATTAGGAATGAAAGCTATGTACTGCTGCAGCTTTGAAAGCCTCTTGGATATGCCAACTGGCATCTATTTTAACACCACTTATAATGATTTGCTAGAAAATTATCTTCTTTTAGTTCTAATATGTGAATTTACCTTCTCAGATTTACTAGCATTTTTTAGCTTTGGTATTAAACTCATCATATTTGAAGCTGAATCAAATCAAAAAAATCTATGATTCCCTTGAGGAACTCCGCCAAGGCTGGTTCCAAGCCCAGGTAAAGGAGAAGGGTTGCGTTAGGTAGCTGACAGCCAGCGTAAAACTCCATCAGATCCCTTAAAATATGAATCTACTAAATCAAACTATGCGACCTGAATAGAGCAGAGTGGAGAAAGCAGCTTCATGTAGCCGGCCCCATGTAGTTGGGAAAAGGCTTAGATGAGTTGAGTTGAGTTATTCCCTTGATGAAAAAATAAGGATAAAAGGACATATCTTTGTCATTGATTTCAGTTGTTTCTTACTCAATAAAGGTTTGCTTGCTTTTTCAAAATGCTAGTTCCTTTCTTCTTGTATATGTCTTTTCTTATGATCTTAACAAAACTCCAGGCTGACTTGGAAGGAGAATCGAGTTCATATTCGGCAAAGAACGAGGTCAAAGACTTAATTTGTTCACTTTTAGTTTCTTAGACTTTGTGTATTTGTTGTTTATTAACTTTCTGGTTTATAATCATGTTACAGGTAGCAGGCCATAAAAATGCATGGAATAACATGATCAAGAAAAATGATTCCACTAAAACTAGTGATGAAGGTATAGCCTCATGCGTAATTTGCATGTTCATAGTTTAGTACTAGGTGATTTTTCATGTAGTCATGCAATAAGAAGAGAGCTTGTATCAGAGCCCACTTAATTAAGTTGAGCACAAGATAACATTATATATATCGGCCTAAAAGTGCATCGTTACACAGCTGACATTTTGGTAGATTGAAATTTGAACTTTAGGCCTATGGTAATTTTTGTTAATCATGTTTGCATGCAATATATATAATATCCACTGATAGTTGCAGGAGTTCTATCTAAGATGTGGCATCTACTTCAGAATCTCTCAGGAAAGTCTTACACCTGTTTATTAAGTGGCTCCCATTTTTTATTTTTTTTCCAGAATTCCACTTCTGTACACCTGCACCCATTTCAGGTAATTAAGGTTCCACTGGTGTCTTGCCTTCGCCCATTGTTCTCCTGTCTCCATCTATTCCATTGCACCCCCATCTTGAATGGAGACTAGAAGGTTTGTTTAGTAAAAGGAAAATTATCTGCCTGTAGGTTAGATGAAATGGGTAATAATCTAGTCAATAAATTTGAAATATCTTTCATGGCAGTCAGAAATACAGTTTTAATTTTTTTAAAGCATATGCAGCAATAATTGGAATCTTACTCGTTGGCTTGTTATGATATTGCTATCTTAAATGTTGGATTAATACTTTATAAGAAATGATGAGGTGTTTGATGAGCTTGCTGTCAACACTTCATGTGCAACTTAATTGTAATAGAGTCAAACACTCAATTAGTGATGCGAGTCATGCAATGCTTGATAATCTGCTAGTTAGCACCTAAATCTGCGGATATTAATTGAGTATCAGAATCGAGTGTAGCTTGAGCTTTAGCTAGGTCTGGCTTGTTTAAGGTCATATCTACATCCCTATGACCCTATCTAAACCTGCTTAGCATAGAATGTTGCAGTATGTAGACACCATCCAACTGCCTTGTTGACCAAGACCTTGCTCATATTTATGAGCTTTGATATAAAGTTGCAATTATCTTTGTGAAGTTAACAGATCTAGTTGTGGTCTTTCAGATTTTATAAAACTAGCATGATTTTTTTTCAACATGGTTTCCTAATGCTTATTTTTCACTAGTTGTGATTAATATTGGTGGAAGAGACACTATAGTCATGGGGTCAATTAAGTTTAATCAGGATGACTAAGCTAACATTCTCATATTCTGATTCATATTCTGATTGATAGAACTCTAATTGGTTTTATTTATTTAACAGATCCATTCTGGCAGAAACTAAGAGTAGCATCTGAAAAAAAGGTATATTAGATTATTTATATTTGGGCATTTATCTGCTTTTCTAAGAACTGTACAGTTAGCAAGCCATTCTATTGGAATAACCTCTATTGCTAATAGATCGCTAGAGATATTTTTGTCATTGTTATAAGTCTGTGAAGGACTGGGAAAAAATGGTGTTTTGTTCTTAGATCCCTTAAATCATGCTGCATCATGCAGCAAAGTGTGCATTTTTATATGTATAAATTTTCAATACAGACAAGGACTAATATGCATGTATGTATATTATGTGTGAAAAAACATGTTTGTTGATAAAGTGAGAGTGAGCGTTCAGTGTCCATCGAATTGATACAGAACTGAACAGCACCATTATAAGCTGTCAAGAAGGACGGGCTATGATATTTATTTCCTTACACCTTCACTCTTTTTTTGTTCGAGTTTATATTTAACTCTGCCAAGGCTGGTCGTAAGCCCGACTAAAGGAGGAGCATTGCGTTAGATAGCTGATAGCTAGTGTAAAACTCTGTCAGATCCCCTAAAATAGCCGACCCCATGTAGTTAGACAAAGGCTTAGATGAGTTGAGTTGAGTTGAGCCTATATGTATCACATTGATGGTTTTAAGACATCAGTTGACAAGTCAACTGTATCAGTATCTCAACCAGGTTTAGCTTAATTCCATTAACCTGTATGATTTGCACCAGGTCCTTGCAACATGAATCATGGACCATGTAATCTGCAAAGTGACAACAATGAAGTGTGCAATGGCCCAAGGATTTTTTCAGCCAATATTATTTCTTACTTAAATCAACCACATTCTTCTAATATAGAAACACAAATGTCTTCTGACATTTTATTTCAGTTTTTTTCTTAAATTTCTGTAGTGCTCATATTACACCAAAACAAAAAAGAAAATAGGCTTTCTACAACCTTCATATTTTTTTGGTTAATATGTCACAGAATCAGCATAAAACTTCAATATTGGACTAGGTAATGATGAGTTTAATAAAACATGGCCTGAAGCCGGTGTATCTTGTCATAAATTGAGAAACCGCTAGAACTATCATCACTATTCATCAGTAAAACATTAAATTATTTTTGTAATATGGTTGACTTGAACTAACTTTGTAACTTTTTAAATGCACTTATATGGATGGCGTTCAAGTCAAGTCAACAAAATAGCTCAATTGGGCTATCTTCAACTGGCTACTTCAATTAGGCCACAGCTAGGCACACATCAAAGCTCTTGGGGGACCAAGTGGTCCTTATGGTGGGATTTTTATTTTGCTACAAATTGGCATGCCTCACACACCATGGTACATCAGAGGGGAGTATTTGACGGATATTTTGTGACAACATCTAACAATGAGAAGGGGAACATATGGGGTTTCATAGCTGTGGAAAGAGAAGTCCTGGTGTGTGGAACATGTGGCATTTCATAGCTGTGGGAAGAGAAGTCCTAGTGCGTGCTCCTCTCTCTCTCTCTCTCTGATTTAATGGATGGCTGTAATCCCATCTAATGTTAAGTGAAAGTGGAAGGATACATTGAGTATATAGGTTTTGGGAAGTGATAATTCAGACTATGGTTCCATGATGCTGAATTTTCTATTAAAAAAGAAAAATATGAAAAAGAAAAAAAAAAACTAAGGGCTGTGGGGTCATGCAAAACCTAGAGATGGATGGAGTACTGGCGTGACCAGAATTTGACATAACCTGATTCTGTTTGGGCCAAGTTTGGGTCAAGAGATTTTCTGTTAGCTTTTGAAAAGTTAGAACAAATCAAATATTTTGACCCTGATTTTGAAATGGTTGAGTATGGGCCCAAGCTTTGACTCGACTCATTTCATAAGGATGGTTTTATTTAGCTCAGGTCAAGTTAAGTTAAATGTGTTCATGATCTTAGATGAGTGATTTAGATTACCTTAGAATCGAGTCATCAAGTATCAACTAAGGTTGGGTGTCAAGTTTAGCCTAATTTACATTTTTGATCATTTCCCTGTTAGCTTAAGCTTCATTTTCACTTTAGCTCAAGCAAAGTAGGTTATGATTCACTCAATTTTGTCTTTGGACCATGGGCGTTGAATCATAGCCCCCAACTAGATGTTGGGTCTGATTGAGTTGGCATCATGGTTGCATATGTTCTTGTTACATTGCCAAGATCCAACATGACCCACTGTCACCCTTACTTCGAAGAATTAAGGTGCAATGGGCATGCGATTTTCATAGACTGGTAGAGAAACCAGGCATAAGTTAATTTGAGAGCATAGGAATCTTTATGGAAGTTTGGATGCAGACATCTTAATCAGGCATACTGTTCCTTTGTCATACTTTCCTAGTCTGAAATATTCACTCATGTTAAACTATTATTTCCATGGCATCTCCAATTCATGGCTTACTTCAGTGTGATGGCAAGGCTTCCTTTTTTCCTTTTTTCTTTTAAGATCCTTTTGGGACATTGAGGCCCCTTTGCTCTTCAGTTTGATATAACAGATGACAATACAAATTGTGCTTGAAAAAAAAAAAAAATCTTTGTAAGAAAGAATTCAATAAATATAATATTGGCATTCCATGGACTGCTGCTATATGATTGCAGCTCTTCCTCTAGAGATCTCACGTACGTTGCCTGTTACTTTCGCTACCACATTGTAAACAAGACACATTACACAATCCAGATGAATGAAGCGGTGATTGAAAGTTCTCTATTTTTCAGGTAGGTCCAGCAGAGGCAGAGAAGTTTTGCAGGGCATTTAAAAGAGTCCACAAGAGACTTGTATATATGCTCTTCCGCTTAACCATCACACTTTATTTTCTTCAGCTAAAGTAGTTCCTAAACTTTCTAAACTTCCCTAACTTGATATATGGAATGCTCATGCATCTCAGGTTTATGAAGAACTAAGTCTTGAAGTTGCACGAAGGTTTATTGATGCTGAAAGAAACTGACATGATCGACCATGATCGGCTACCATTCGATGAAATGCAGGTATCCAGGCCGCCATCTGGATTTTCTTATTTGAATTATATTTGTTCTCTCTGAAAGTTCTGCAACTGTGGCATCAGAGTTCATTTTATATCACATTGGCCATATATTCATAATAAATCATTCTCAATGATGGGATTTCTGCGACTGAAATGATTCCTGCTGACTTAAAAGAGTTGATGATATATAGGACGCTAGTTGCTAACATAGGACAAAATCTCTACCAACAGGATCTGCAAAGCTCTGGTTGTAGAGGTCTGCCAGCTCATTAACAATGGGTCCCTGTTCGCATATCAATATAAATCTCAAGTCTCCAAGTAGTCTTCTATTGTAAGACGCCTTCTTTTCAAAACATAATCACCATTTTTTTTCATTTCATTTTATTTTATTTTATTTCTTTGTTATTGTGAGAGATGGTGGGGAAAAGAGAGCAAAATTCACCGAAATTAGAGATCTGACCACTGAGCAATATCTCAATTCACATCATCACACCACTAGTTGTAAGTTGTAACCCAAGGAGGATTTAGCTGGAAATGCAGTAGCAGAGACAGGACTGAGTAGTGCTGCAGTCAGTGACTTGGGATACGATTACAGGCCTTGGAGAGTCGTGTTAAAACATTACCTAACAAGTATTCTGTTTATTAAATCGGGCAAACCTTAATCTTCAAAGGTTGGAACAGCTAATGGTAGGTCTGCTAATCTTAACCAATCTTTTAGATGATCCGCATGGGACGCAAGCCAGCTAGCATCTTAAACCAATTCTTCTGTGAGATGCCGGTCCCTCTAATTGCTATTAGAACTCTTAACTACTATTTTTTTTTTTTTAAAGGAAAGATCAGGCGCAAGCAGCTTGAGCTCAGATCAAGCTCCGCTTGTGAAAAGCTCGATTTGAAACCAAACAAGCCAATCTGCAAGAAGCAAAATAAACTCAAAATTAACTTAATTTATACAATATGTAACATACAATGCATTATATATATATATATATATTAGACCATTAGATATAAACCTTGATTGATTTTTTTTAATCAATTAATTGCTATTACAAACAAACATAATCAAATTTTTAGGCAAACTAAGATTTAATCAATATCTTAAGTTTGAACCCATATCAAGCTGATTCAAATATTCCCGCTTCACCTCAAAGTTTTAGGCACAAGATTAATTTCAAACCAAACATAACCAGTCTCATGAACAGGCAGCGACCACCAAGGCTTGCGACGATCCCAGTTCGCCATCATGGCCAACACCTTGAGGAGATGAGATGCGGAAGAAATTTAAGGAGCAATGCAATGCCCTCACAGGCTCCCAACATTCATGCGGATCTACACCAGATCTACCCTGATAACAGAATCTCCTACAGCAGTGCTACTTCGATAATCACACCAAAGCTTTAACAAAAGCACTCCGTTACTTCGCTAGTGGCGGACACCAAAGCCAACAATATGAATTGATACCACTTTCCATAAGTCACAGATACTAAAAGCTTAAAGGCTGATGAAAAACCGCTAACCAATGTAGATAACTAAGATAAACATGAATTTTCTCAATGAAAACATTTAGTTATCAAAATGACATGAAACAGTCTCCTGAGCAATGTCTCAAAATTTTGTTTTAAAGAGGACTATTTCAAGTCCAAGCGTGATACATCTCACTCGCTTTGACAGCTAAAACATAGAGCTAATAATATGAATCTGGTTAGCTGCTAGACGTATCACTCATGAAGTGTCCCCAGTATGTCATCATCCCGGAACAGATGATACCTGAAATGAAATCAACAAAATTTGTGGTTATTAGCATAAGAATGAAGAGTGCCCGTACCTAAACCTTAAAATCTTAATTCCAGTACAAATGAAGCTCCCACCCAACCCCCCCCCCCCCCCCCTCCTCCCAACCCGGGCCAAAAAATAAGAAGAAGAAGAAGAAAAAGAAGAAAGGAAAACTATGGAGAAGCAGCCCATTGCATTAATTCAAATAATATTATAACTGGGATAAATCAAATTGTAAAGTTGTTTGGCATTCAGCTCAGTTCACGCAACTCGATATGAATCCATGCAATGTTGTCTTACAACCTTAAAAAACGAAAGAAATACAGTACATTAGCAGGCAAGCACAACTGTGTATAATACAATGGTACAGTAAAAAGGCCTGCACAAACCCACATAGCCTTTGCCTTGTATAAAACTAAAAGCAAAAGAGAATTCTTTGGTCATGGCAGCAGAACAGTATCTTTCCAAAAGCATTAAAATATTAAGTATTTGCACATATAATGCACTAATTAGATAGCCAAAACAAATCACGTGATCTTTTCCAGCATATTAAGGATCAGTTGGATGTATGAACCTTTGCAATACACACGTGTGTGCTGAAGGTGCAATGCCTACATACATGTTTCTTTTTTTTTTTTTTCCACATGCAGGTTCCCCACCCCCCCCCCTCCCACCCCCCTCCACCAACAAAAAAAAAACAAACCCAAAAAAAAAAGAAAGAAAAAAAAACCGATAATGTCGGTGCCATTTCATCTCCAAAACTGCTGATATGATAAATCCATGTGTAACCCAATAAAACACATGATCCAGTAACCAATTACAGGTAGATCTGGTACCTAATATGATTTCAGATTTCTAATAAAAACATTGGCTTAGGATCAAAATGTCAATGTGGGAGAAAAAGAATCAAGCTTACTCCTTGTCACCAAGTTTTACTTCAGTTCCTCCATATTCAGGTAAAAGAACAGTGTTTCCTTCCTTCACAGAAACGTGTGTGCTGAAGGTGCAATGCCTACATACATGTTTCTTTTTTTTTTTTTTTCCACATGCAGGTTCCCCACCCCCCCCCCCCCCCCCCCCCCCCCCCCCCCCCTCCCACCCCCCTCCACCAACAAAAAAAAAAAAAAAAAACAAACCCAAAAAAAAAAGAAAGAAAAAAAAACCGATAATGTCGGTGCCATTTCATCTCCAAAACTGCTGATATGATAAATCCATGTGTAACCCAATAAAACACATGATCCAGTAACCAATTACAGGTAGATCTGGTACCTAATATGATTTCAGATTTCTAATAAAAACATTGGCTTAGGATCAAAATGTCAATGTGGGAGAAAAAGAATCAAGCTTACTCCTTGTCACCAAGTTTTACTTCAGTTCCTCCATATTCAGGTAAAAGAACAGTGTTTCCTTCCTTCACAGAAACAGGGATAAGATTCCCATTCCTATCACGCGCACCAGGGCCTACTGCTACAACTTTTCCAGAATTCAACTAAAACAAAAGGTAAAAAGATAAAAATAAATAAATAATGATCAAGTAAATAACAGTAAGCATGTCCAATAAAAAAAAATCACAACCTCAAAAAGAAAAAACACAAACAAATTCAGGATATATGTTCCATCATAGAAAGACCATAGTGAACTACATTTTCGCAGATGATAATGGGACTATTGATTGAATTCATGTTATAACATAGCACATTTACCCAAAAGCCTATTCATGTCCTACAAAAACACTTTCATCATCAGACAAGATTAATCTGCATTTAAGATGACTTTTCTTTCTTGCATGTTGACCATCACTATGACTTCCACAATGGTAAACCAGTACCATTTCATTAAGTAGTTGTAATCACCATTCAAGGGAAATGTAAGGAAGAACTGCAAGAGAAGTGAATCTGTGATGTGGTTGAGTCTTCCTTGATGCACCTCACACTAGGTTTCTCATTTACATCGCAGGTCACGTTCTAGAGAACTCTAAAGTTGGGTCATTCTAGAAAAACAAGCAAGTTGAGAGAACTAGCAGCAATTCCTAAGCAGTTGGGTCATTCTACAAAAACAAGCAAGTTGATAGATCTAGCAGCAATTCTTAAACATGGTTTGATGTTTTATAAAAGACCTACCAAAATACTACACATTATGGGCCACACAATAGGATAGGAGAAGCTAAGACAGCAAGGCACATGAAATCAGATTCTAGTGGGCATTTTGATGTTAGTAAAGAGTTTTGGATTATTAAACTGTTAAAATCAGGCAAGGGACATATTTCAAACTTTGTAACTTATTTGATAGTATTTGAACTTTCTGTTTCAGTCAATTTTGGCCAGGATCAAATGAAACTACTTTTTTAACAACCATATATGCTTAATGTTACATAATGTTTTCTAAAATTTGTCAATCATATTCAATAGCACTTACCTAAGGCTCTAATAGTCTAATCTACATTATTTTTAGATAATCTTTGTTATTATAGTAGGCAACATGCAATCATGATGTATCTTTACAAATTAGAAAGCATTATGTGCTTATATAATCCTTTTTTCCTTACTTAGATGAGTTTATCTTTCTTTAGAATAAAATAGCAAATTAAAATTAGATAATGTAATAAAATGCATATTTATTTAGACAAATTCTTTTTCTAGCTTAGATTCAACTCAACTCATCTAAGCCTTTTCCCAACTATATGGGATCGGCTACATGAATCTGCTTCCTTCATTCTGCTCTATCGAGGACTAAGTTCACATTCAAATTACCAATAGTTATATCTTTTTTAATTATTTCTACCCATGTTAATTTAGATCTACCTCTACCTCTATCCTTACCATGGATTATTAAAAGATCACTCTTTCTAACTGAAGCATCTAAAGGTTTTTGTTGTATATGTCCAAACCACTATAATCGATTTTCTCATTTTATCTTCAATTGGAACTATTCTATCATTTCTCTTATATGTTTATTTCTAATTCTATCTTTTAAAGTTTTACCACATATCCATCTTAACATGTGCATTTCTATTACACTTAATTTATTCACAGATTATTTCAACATTGCCGAACACTCTGTTCCATATAGCATAGCTGGCCTAATAACGATTTTATAAAATTTTTCTTTCAATTTAATGAGATATATCGATCATACAATACTCCTGAAGCACTCCTTCACTTAATCCATCATGCTTATAATTCACATCTTTATTTATTTCACCTTCTTGCTGGATAATAGATTTTAAATACCTAAATTTTTTACTCCTTGGTATCTCTTGACTTGCAATCTTCATTGTCTCTTCATTTATATTGCTATTTCCATTAAAATTGCATTTCATGTATTCAATTTTAGTTCTATTAATCTTGAAACTTTTAGATTCTAAGCCTATCTTCAAATCTCTAACTTAACATTTACTCTATATTTAGTTTTATCAATCAACACTATATCGTCTGCAAATAACATACATCATGAGATATCATCTTAAATATGTTTGGTTAATTCATCCATAACTAGCGTAAAAAGATACGGACTTAAGACATATCCTTGATGTAAATCTAGAGTAATTGAAAACTCACTAGTTTCTTCTATTGTTATTTTAACAATAGTTATTGCTCTATCATACATATCTTTTATTAATTTTATGTACTTTTGGCAACTCCTTTTTTCTCTAAAACCCACCATTTTTTTTAGCTTAGATTGTTCAAATAAAATATAATGAAATATGATTACATGATGAATGGCTTAGAGCAAGATATGCTCAATATGGTTTCTCTTGCTTATGTGTTACCAAAATGAAATAGAATGCAACATGCTTAACAAAATTTTTTAAAACTTTCTTAAAGGGTTCTTGAAATGAAATATAGAAATATGCCCGAAGGAAATTTAGATAAATGCAAAAATTAGTCAAAATATTGAAAATATAGAAGGAAAATATAGAGTATTATAGCTACAAGATATGTAATACATTAATCTTTAAATTAATTTAGTCTAAAACAACCTAAACTATAGAAATAACAATCCTAGGTAATTGAAAATATAATGCGATAACTTTTCTTGACCTTTCCCTTTTTTCCTAATTTTTGGATCTCTTTTAACTTGTCTGACCAAGATTACAAAATGTGAAGCCAACAAAACCACAAAAAATTGCCAAAATTGGAATTCTACCAAGAGACCAAAACCAACTTTGAAAACCTTGATCAAAAAGATGGCATGCAATCATCTGTCAGGAAATGATCACAATCACTTCGGTGACTCTATCCTCTCTTTGTTACGAGAAACAATACTAATGCTCCCAAAAGATAAAGCATTGGCAATTCATGCTAAGGAAGGGGTATTGTCTACCAATCATCTTAAGCATTTTATTGCGGTATGACCAAGACTTGACATCTGTTGTGGTTGACATGACTAAGTAGTTTTAAGTATCAAAATATCAAGTCAAACCTTTGAGAAGTTAGATAACCCCATGGTAGCTCCTACAGGGAAGTACTCAACTCAACTCAACTCATCTAAGCCTTTTCCCAACTATATGAGGTCGGCTACATGAATCTGCTTCCTCCATTCTACTCTATTCAGGACCAAATCGATATTTAAATTACAAATAGTTATATCTTTTTTAATTATTTCTGTCCGTATTAGTTTAGATCTACCTCTGCCTCTATTCTTAGCATAAATTGTTAAAAGATCACTCTTTCTAACTGGAGCATTTACATGAAAGTAATCCCCTCAAAATTCTCTTTCCTTTTTCTCAAAAATCTCCCCAACTATAATAATCACGTACCAGCATCTCTATCTCAAAAGCTATAAAAGAAGTATAAAGCAAGCAGCAGCCAAGATAGTATGATTACAGTACAAATATTTGATCCTTACCCAGTCATCCTTCTGATCCATAGACCAACACAGCTTTAAGGCATCTATAAAGGACAGATCATGATTAAATAGATAAAAAACCAAAGAACCAAAAGCTTAGAGGTTTTTAAAGATAACCTTTACATTAAAAAGGTATTTTTATCACTTCAAAAATTTATGAAACATCAATTAAGAATAAAAATTTAAGATATGAACATCCACAGCAATTATCAAATTTGTCTGCAACCACTGACATTTGTAAATCACACATCAGTTGACCACTTCTATGCAGGAATCAAGACCAAGGCCTCAAGAATAATGTGATGTGCAACCACTAAAAAAAAATCGACATGACAACATTGCCAAAATTTTTAGTTCTGTATTCTCCAAGAAAGTTTCTTGATAGAAAATCTTTTAAGGTTTAACATATTCTGATAGAAGTGCCAAGCACCACAATATGGCATACCAACAAGATTTTGCTATGGTGTTCAAGTGTCTTAAATCCTCAAGAAACCAAGATGTTATATCCCAAATGAACATCAAATAAGAATTTAAAATAATAAGTAATGGGATTTTCAGAGGATGTTCAAGTGTTTTCCGTGCAAAGTAAACCAAACTGAAGGACCCATCTAGCGAAGAATTAAGCTTCTAGCCTTTAAAAGAAGAAACAATGATAAGGGACAAAAAGGAAAAGAAAAATAGAGAGGTGGGCACTCAAACAATGAACCATTAATAGCCTATGCACCGCATCTAATTAACGGAATGTAGCTAAAAAATAAGGTGCTTTGGTTAGTAAACCTTCAACATCACATCCAGATGCAACTGTGACTGATGACAATGAGCACCATAATCAAGCATTCCGGGCAAGGTTGCGAAGCATCGGACCGTTGGATTCCCTACCACATCCTCATGGGGCCATAAGAAGCAAACCATTGCCCTTTGGTATCACCACACCATAAATCACAGTTTGGAGGCATACAACCAGGCCATAGACCACAACAACTAATCAAATGCCATCGAAATGTTAAGTAAGCCAACCAATACTCGATCAACTACTTAAAATAGAGGCAGCACACAATAAACAATAAAAGAGTGGCCTTTTTTTTTTTAACTATCGAAGCACAAATTAGGGCTTACATGGTGGAACTTACCACAAATACCACATGAAGACTTTTCAAAAATTTCAGTTCAAACAAAATTCAGATGCAGAAAATATGGACTGACTGGTTCTTAAAAAAAAAAGAAAAAAGAAAAGGGTCTACGAATGATACCTTGGTGGTCTTCTCAGGGAGCAAGATTCCAGCATTGGTCTTGGAAGGGGGAACGATCTTCTCAACGAGAACGCGATTGAGAGAAGGAATAAGACGCTTGGCCATTGACAATGGGATCGGCGAGGGAGGGAGGGCTGAAGGGGGTGCTTTCTTAGAGAGGGTGGACAGCTCTCTCGGCTACGGCGATAGGGTTTAAGGACAGGCTGTTATGATGGGAAGAGGTAGGGTTTGGAGAAGGTTCTGGAGTGGCCGCCTTCGAATTAGAAACCGGTAAGGAAAAGACTATGTACATCGCCTCCTATGCAAGGCTTACATGGACTGCATCATCTCTTTTGATTGGTCTATATGGCTCCTACATGGATGATCTATCGGACGGTATGGTTCTACTTTGATGTTACGTTCTGAACGTGATGGACATTTAAAACAGTTCGCTTTTTTTTTAAAATTAGCGTACGGACGAAAATGCCCTTTCCCTCCATCCTAGCACCATTTTACGTTGTATTTCATCTGTGCAAGAAGAACTCTCTTTCTTCCCCGGTTGAAAGAAAATATTTCAGCTTTGAGGCTGGAAAACCTGGCTACTGGAGTCTGTGTACAAAAACTTCTGGAGGAAATGTCATCCGCAGCACAAAGTAAAAAGTCTTTCCTCCAACTTTTTTTTTCTGGTTAGAGTTAGTTAATGCGTGACCAAACCGTTTAATGCGCGGGTAACTTTCTTAGAACAAAATAGTTATGACATTCTGGAAGTCATAACTATTTTGTAAGCACAAATGTCATACTCTTTTAACTAGGATGCCCTTTCCCCGTTATTTCCTGTCCATATAGCTCTAGTGTCGTCGTTAAAGCTATGACACCCTGATATACTGTTAAGACACCGTAGTTACAAGCCTAGGACACCCGTGCTCCAAACGAAAGCTTATACGAGACACCCGTGCTTAGAACCGACTGCGCGGAGAATCCCAGCGACACCCCAGGGAGAATTGGATTTCGGCCGAAACTCCTATGAGACACCCCTGTTGAAAGCTCACGACACCCTAGATTTAAGGCGACGACACCCGTGCTAAGAACTGATCACGGTGAGAATACCCGCGACACCCCTTGTCGAATTCAGCCTAAACACCTTCGCGACACCCCGGTTGAAATCTAATGACACCCTAGCACCAATGCTACGACACCCGTGCTTAGAACCGACCGCGCGGAGAATCCCCGCGACACCCCATGGAGAATTGGATTTCGGCCGAAACTCCTACGAGACACCCCTGTTGAAAGCTCACGACACCCTAGCTTTAAGGCAACGACACCCGTGCTAAGAACTGATCACGGTGAGAATACCCGCGACACCCCTTGTCGAATTCAGCCTAAACACCTTCGCGACACCCCAGTTGAAATCTAATGACACCCTAGCACCAATGCTACGACACCCGTGCTTAGAACCGACCGCGCGGAGAATCCCCGCGACACCCCAGGGAGAATTGGATTTCGGTCGAAACTCCTACGAGACACCCCTGTTGAAAGCTCACGACACCCTAGCTTTAAGGCGACGACACCCGTGCTAAGAACTAATCACGGTGAGAATACCCGCGACACCCCTTGTCGAATTCAGCCTAAACACCTTCGCGACACCCCAGTTGAAATCTAATGACACCCTAGCACCAATGCTACGACACCCGTGCGTAGAAATGACCGCGCGGAGAATCCCCGTGACACCCCAGGGAGAATTGGATTTCGGCCGAAACTCCTTAGAGACACCCCTGTTGAAAGCTCACGACACCCTAGCTTTAAGGCGACGACACCCGTGCTTAGAACTGACCACGGCGAGAAGGCCCTCGATAACCAAGTTACTAAAAAATTTTTATTTATTAAAAAAAAAGAAAAAAAGTACATTAGCCCTCACTGGGGCTTCTCATCTCCTTCGGTCGCTGCATCGGCGATCTGGCGCTGGAGGGACGCTACTTTCCCCTCCAGGTGGCGTTGGCCCGACGCAGGACCTCGATCTCTCGTTGAAACGGTCAGGTATTGCTCGGCGTCTTGTTGAGTCGCTCGCTGATTGCGTGCGACTCCGCATAGACCTCCGCGTCGATGGTGACCGTTGCGCGGCGGCTACCATGGCTGACAGTAGATCTCCCCTCGCCTCTGGAAGCCATCTTCTCAGTATCAAAAAAGCTGAAAAGTGATTAACGATGGCATTCCCCCATCCATATTTAAGGTACTCCTGGCGGGTGTTTCGATTGCCACGCGCCACCATCTCAGTGGGTGGTTCACAGGTCGTTATGTTTCGAGGGATGGGGAACAGAAGAGAGTTTCGGGAAGCCAACCGTAGTAAGTTTTACGTCGTCCCAAGAGAAAATTCACGACACCCAACGATGATTTGGGTTTCGGCCGAAACTCCTTCGCGACACCCCTGTTGAAAGCTCACGACACCCTAGCTTTAAGGCGACGACACTCGTGCTTAGAAATGATTACGGTGAGAATACCCGTGACACCCCTTGTCGAATTCAGCCGCAACTCCTTCGCGACACCCCAGTTTAAATCTCACGACACCATAGCTTTAAGGGGACGACACCCCTGAAAAGGTGATTAACGTGGGTTCACTGTTAATGCACGGGTGTCGTTGCATTAAAGCTAGGGTGTCGTGAGCTGAAATCCAATTCTCCCTGGGGTGTCGCGGGGATTGTCCGCGCGGTCAGTTCTAAGCACGGGTGTCGTAGCATTGGTGCTGGGGTGTCATGAGATTTCAACTGGGGTGTCACGAAGGAGTTTCGGCCGAATTCGACAAGGGGTGTCGCGGGTATTCTCACCGTGATCATTTCTAAGCACGGGTGTCATCGCCTTAAAGCTAGGGTGTCGTGAGCTTTCAACAGGGGTGTCACGTAGGAGTTTCGGCCGAAATCCAATTCTCCCTGAGGTGTCGCGGGGATTCTCCGCGCGGTCGGTTCTAAGCATGGGTGTCGTAGCATTGGTGCTAGGGTGTCATTAGATTTCAACTGGGGTGTCGCGAAGGAGTTTCGGCTGAAATCCAAATCATCCTTGGGTGTCGTGAATTTTCTCTTGGGACGACGTAAAACTTACTACGGTTGGCTTTTCGAAACTCTCTTCTGTTCCCCATCCCTCGAAACATAACGAGGGGGGGGGCACCGATTCGATTCCTGTGAACCGCCCACTGAGATGGTAGCGCGTGGCAATCGAAACACCCGCCAGGAGTACCTTAAATAAGGATGGGGGAATGTCATCGTTAATCACCTATTCAGCTTTTTTCATACTGAGAAGATGGCTTCCAGAGGCGAGGAGAGATCTACTGGCAGCCATGGCTGTCAGCTCCCCTCCTCTCTGGGGCCACCGACAGCACACCTGCACACTTGTGGTAATCGGATAGAGTTTTACTAGTCTTTATGTAGCGCTCCATAAAGAGCTAGAGAACCCCAACTAATTATCATAAGTGGCAGACACACGAAAACACATCCTGTTAAAAACTTTTCATTTTCATCTCAATTATATACACAAATCACCCAATCAACATTAAGCATCAACCTGCTCAGATAATATTTTTCATGACATTCCTCAGGCAGTTTACAAGATCACATTCACATTCGACATTAAAATCCTAAGTGCACACATCATACTCATAATTTCTCCAAAACATAAGTCTCGTATTCATATCCAAAAAGGTCTAAAACATCATTACATCCCACTGTACACATACACATATACAAAATACAATTATCAAACCACTCTCTCAATATACAAGGCTAGCATTTACACTCTTGCATCCAAGCAAGCTTCACCAGCTAAGGGTCCTGTCCTGCTTATCTTGTGATCCTGGCAGAAATACTCACTGATCTGAAAGAACATTTAAATCATAGAGGGATGAGACCTAAGTCCCAGTGACTGGATAACCATCTAACTATGGAGAAATAGAGAACCATAACCTCTTAATTTCAATCGTATGCTGAAACTATTTAACTTGTACAACTCAAAGTACATTTTTAACATGATATCAGATAAAATAAAATGTAGCTTATTCTTCAAATAACATATCAGTACTGGAATACTCTATAATAACTCTTCACTGAAAGATAACTCATTAAAATAAAACTTCATGCATTACAATATGAAGATATGCATTCTTTATCTACAACCCAGACTCCCATCAGGATCTGCTTGCCCACTGGCATCTCAAGTAAGATCTCCCTCTCGGGATAACTATTTGGCCCATTGGCCCTTTTTATATCACAACATATGCTTTTAGATCTCATGATGCTGGGCTGTGTGTGTAATGCCTCTGAGGTACCACCCTACAGTCGCCCTTCTGTAGGTGTACTCTCATCGGGTGCGTGACTAGCAACAGGATCCCCGCACAAATAGCACCCCTTACCCGTGCGGTTCACCTGGCAAAGTGCTTTGTTCCTTAACCCTGGAACCTCGGGTTTTCTCTCTGCCCCCACGGGCTATATATAGTAATCAGCTCCACTGAGCTATGATTCATGCCCCCACGGGCTGCTCACAACCAGCCCCACTGGCCTGGTTAGGCATGCACTCACCCCTGATTCTGGGGTTCATCGTACGATCTGTTCGCAAGGAGGTGCCGGCTCGATAGTAGTGTGCAATGCTCATGCTACAGTACAGTCTAAAGGGTGATCAGCCCCCTAGCTGCCTGATGCTCAGTATGACTCATACATCATTTGTAAAGCTTTATCATGCAAATATGCCATGTATACATTAAAAATTCCCTCATCGAAACTCATGCTTATGATTATCATATACTAGGTTTACGCATACCATAACTAGGTATAAATCTCATTATACTAGCTCAAATTAACCTCTCATTGCTAGATGAGAAATCCACTCACCTTAGTAGGTTACTCCTCGACTGGTACAACTGGTACTCAACTCTGGTATTTCGGCTCCCTGGAATAACCCTCTTGACCTACGTCAACATACAGATACAATAGCTATTAGGATTACCTCCACACGAGGTTTTCCCATGAACCATGCATGCATACATGATCTATCCTCTAATATCTCATTATTTTCTTCCACCCTATCTCTACTCAAGATTACTTCTACTATTACCTCAAAATACACTAATCTAAGAAAATCTAAAGTCATACAAGATCTAGGGAAGCTATAGCTTACCTGGAGTCGAGCACAAACCCCAAGCTTCCCTTTCCCTTTCTCTTTCTTCCTCCTTTTTCTTCTTCTTCTTCTTCCTTTTCCTCTCTTTTCTCCTCTTCTTTCTTTCTTTCTTTTCTCTGGCTGAACCCACGTTCCCCTTTTTCTCTAATGACTTGGGGACCAAGTCATAGGAAACTTAAGGGTTAAGGCATGCCAAATCTCCCTTTTACCCTCACACACTCTTAACGCACTTTTTGGAAAACACGTGGCTCACTTATAACCATGCTATTTTGCCCTTATATTTTCTTTCCTAAGTTGCCCTTAACACAATTTGCAATTGACATCGGAGCCTTTTCCCATTTTGCCCCTGATATAGCATTTTTTTAATAGATTTATAGCCCAGATCATCCTTTTTCGCTTAAATCTATACTTTTATGTAACATTTCTAAGAAAAGACTTTACCATCTTGAAGAACTCGATTTTAGAAATCCAACGGTTCAAACGGCATCCAAATCGGACTTGAAACGGATTAAATATGAATTTCTCAAGATTTAACTCAGAAAAACCTGCCGTCGCGGAGTCGGCTCGAACAGATTGCGAGTCGGCTCGAGCAGAAGTAGGGGTCGACTCCAGAAAAGTAGGGGTCGACTCCTGAAAAGTAGGAGTCGACTCCAGCACTGCAGGGGTCGACTCCTAAGCGTGCCGAAAGTTTAAAACCGTGCCGGAGTCGACTCCATCAGATTAGAGTCGACTCCAACCACTAAAAACGTCATTTTAGGATAAAACTCAAACTAAACTTGATTTTTCTTGTGATTTAAACCCATTAAACTTAAGTCTCTCAATTTCTCAAATCAGACTCATTAACATTTAGAAATATACTTATTTACTCCAAAATTTCTTCTCTTTACATTTATCAAAAGGCCAACACACCCATATTTCAAGAAAACTTTCTGACTTTCATTTTAACTGAAAATGCCATAGATTACAAGGTTTTCAGGATGTTACAATTCTCCCCCTCTTAAGAAATTTCGTCCTCGAAATTTAGCTAGATATATTTTCAAATAGATGGGGGTACTTAAATCTCATCTCATCCTCTCGCTCCCATGTAGCCTCCTCTTTTTGATGATTTAACCATTGCACCTTAACTAACGGAATTCTTTTACTGCGGAGCTGCTTAATCTCCCTACTCAAGATCTTCACTGGTTCTGTTGCAAATGATAAATCCCCCTGTAACTCTATAGTCTCAGACTGAATCACATGAGAGGAATCTGGCACATACCTCCTAAGCATTGATACATGAAATACATTATGAATCTGAGATAACTCTGGAGGTAAAGCCAATCTATAAGCTAGTGTCCCAACTCTTTCCAGAATTTCATAGGGTCCAATATACCTGGGACTCAACTTGCCTTTCTTTCCAAATCTCATAATACCTCGCCAAGGAGATACCTTCAGAAAGACTCTATCTCCAACCTCAAACTTTACCTCTCTATGCTTTTTATCTGCATAGCTCTTCTGTCTATCCTGGGCTGCCTTTAATTTAGCTCTTATAATTTTAACTTGATCTGCTGTAAGCTGCACTAACTCAGGGCCTAACAGCCTTCTCTCTCCCTCCTCATCCCAACACACTGGAGTTCTACATTTTCTCCCATACAAGGCCTCATATGGTGCCATATCAATGCTAGAATGGTAGCTGTTATTGTAAGCAAACTCTATAAAGGTAGATGATCATCCCAGCTACCAGAAAATTCCATGACACAAGCTCTCAGCATATCCTCCAGTGTCTGGATGGTTCTTTCTGACTGACCATCGGTTTGGGGATGAAATGCTGTACTGAACCTCAATTTAGTCCCCAAAGCTTTCTGTAATTCTGCCCAAAATTGAGATGTGAACCTTGGATCTCTATCTGATACTATCGATACTGGCACACCATGCCTACTCACAATTTCATGCACATATAATTCTGCTAATCTATCCAAGGTAAAGACAATCTTAATAGGCAGAAAATGAGCAGACTTAGTCAATCTATCAACTATCACCCATATAGCATCATTGCCCCTTCTGGTCTTTGGGAGTCCTACAACGAAATCCATAGTTATATGCTCCCACTTCCACTCTGGCACAAACAGAGGCTGAAGCTTTCCAGCTGGACACTGATGTTCAGCCTTAATCTGCTGACACACCAAACACTTAGATACATACTCAGCTATCTCCTTTTTCATACCATTCCACCAGTAATTCTGTTTGATAGTTCTATACATCTTAGTACTACCTGGATGCATTGAATAAGCTGAGCTATGTGCTTCCCTTAAAATCTGATCTTTCACTGATTCCACAGCTGGCACACAAACTCTGCCCTTGAATAATAACACTCCATCACCTCTAACAGAAAACTCTGACTGAGACCCACTCTGAATTAAATCTCTGGCTTTAAGCAAATGTAGATCTAGCAACTGAGCTTCTCTTATTTCTTCTAGCATTTGGGGTCTCACTCTGAAAGTAGCCAACAAGGCTCCTGACTCTTCTACAGCTAGCTCTGCATCTAACCTCCTTAACTCAATCATCAAGGGTAGCTGTACGGTTCTGATAGAAGCCAATGTGGCCATAGACTTTCGACTCAAGGCATCAGCCACAACATTAGCTTTCCCTGGGTGATACTCAATAGTGCAATCATAGTCTTTAATCAATTCAATCCATCTTCTCTGCCTTAAATTCAATTCCTTCTGGGTCAGAATATATTTCAAGCTCTTATGATCAGTAAATATCTGGCATCTTCTTCCATACAAGTAGTGCCTCCAAACCTTCAATGCAAATATAACAGCAGCTAACTCCAAATCATGGGTGGGGTAATTCTTTTCATGGGATCTCAACTGTCTAGATATATAAGCCACTACTTTCCCATTCTGCATTAAAACACACCCCAAACCCTTCAATGAGGCATCACTATAGATCACATAATCACTGGCACTATCAGGTAGTATTAGGATTGGGGCTGAGGTTAATCTCCTTTTCAATTCATCCATACTCTTCTGGCATTCATTTGACCAATCAAACTTGATATTCTTTCTAAGCAGCTTAGTCATAGGAGAAGCCAAAATCGAGAAATTTTCTATAAATCTTCTATAATATCCTGCTAACCCCAAGAAACTCCTCACCTCAGTCTGATTGGTAGGTGATACCCAATTTACTATAGCTTCAATCTTTTGAGGATCTACCATAATACCTTTGGCTGAAACTACATGTCCCAAGAACTTTACCTCATCCAGCCAAAATTCACTTTTACTAAACTTTGCATATAATTGCTTTTCTCTTAATATCTGCAAAACTGTCCTCAGATGCTGTTCATGCTCTTCACTACTTCTAGAATAAATCAAGATGTCATCAATGAATACTATCACAAATTTATCTAGATACTCTTGAAATACTTGATTCATCAGGCCCATAAAAGCAGCTGGAGCATTTGTCAAGCCAAATGGCATTACCAAGAACTCATAATGACCATATCTGGTCCTGAAAGCAGTCTTAGATATATCCTCATTCTTTATTCTCAATTGATGATACCCAGATCTCAGATCAATCTTTGAAAACACTGCTGCCCCCCCTGCAGCTGATCAAACAAATCATCGATCCTTGGTAATGGATAATTGTTTCTAATGGTCACCTTGTTCAACTGTCTATAGTCTATACACAACCTCAAGGTACCATCCTTTTTCTTCACAAACAACACTGGTGCACCCCATGGTGATATACTGGGTCTAATAAACCCTTTATCCAATAATTCTTGTAACTGACTTTTCAATTCTTTCAATTCAACTGGAGCCATTCTATAAGGTGCCTGGCTATTGGTCTGGTATCTGGGGCTAGATCTATACTGAAATCAAATCCTCTGTCAGGAGGTAACCCTGGCAACTCCTCAGGAAATACATCTGAAAAATCCCTTACCACAGGGATATTCGTCAGCTCTAAACCATTGCCCTCTAGGCTCACTGCACAAGCTAAATAGGCTTCACATCTCTTTGCTAGCATTTTATTGGCTGACAGAGCTGAAATCACTCCTGAGGGTAACCCCCTCCTATCACCAACAAAACAGACCTCTCTATCATCAGAAGTTTGCAACATCACCTCCTTCCTTAAGCAATCTACTCTGGCTCTATGCACAGATAGCCAATCCATCCCCAAAATGGCATCAAACTCTTTCAACCTCAAAGGAATCAAATCTGCTGCTAATTTCTGACTCCCCACAGAAATATCACAACCTCTATACACTTGGTCTGCTATAAAAGGCCTCCCTACGGGCATAGATACTACCAACTGACTACCCAACTGGCCCACATCTCTAACTAGATGCTTAGCAAACTCACATGAGATAAATGAATGCGTAGATCCAGAATCAATTAAAATATAAGCATCATGATTATCGATGGGTAGCATACCTGTCACCACATCAGGATCAATCTGAGCCTCCTGTCTGGTCATGGCAAACACTCTGGCCTCGGCTCTCGGAATACTGGATGACCCTCCTGGCTGATTAACATTAGGCCCCACCTGACTGGCTGAAGCCACTACACTACCATCACCCCTCCTACTAGGCTGTCCCCTTGGCATTACTGGCCCCTGAGGAAGCCCACCAGCCTGCTGCCCTCTCCTAGGGCAATCTCTCTTCAGGTGACCTAGATCACCACAAATATAACATCCCTTATTGCCCCTCCTACATTCTCCCAAATGAAGTTTTCCACATACATTACATGGGGGTATATTTCTCCCTCCACCAGAAGGACGACCCTGCTCCCCTACATCACCAGACACCCTGCTGGAGGCAACCTGAGGCACACCCACATAAGGCTTTCTTTGAACTGGGCTAGATGCTGACACAGATACGGATCCTCTGCCCACATCACCAGGGGCTCTAAACCCAGAATAAAACTGTCCAGTCCTCTGGGGTTTCTTGAATGGCTGAGTCCCTCCCGGAGCAGAAGAATGACTAGGAGCACTTCTTTTCATTCTATCCTGCCTCCTACTCATATATTCTTTTTCAATCTCCTCAGCTTTGAGTGCTCCCTGCACCAACTCAGAGTAATTATTGTAGGTCTGCATACAGGTCTTGGCTTTAATAGGGAGATTCAACCCATCCTGGAATAGTCGACATCTCTCCCTCTCATCAGCCACCAAGGCCCTAGCAAACTGAGATAACTCCACAAAAGTGGCTTCATAATCTGCCACGGACATCCTCCCCTGAGTCAGACAAAGGAAATCCCTCCTCTTCTGATCCCTATAAATCTCAGAATAATATTGCTGATGAAATTCTCTTCTAAAATTTTCCCATGTCAACTCCACTCCCTGGGGCTGCCTGCCCTGAATAGATCTCCACCAACTCTGGGCTCTACCCTC